>JAMQGT020003648.1:0-44267 GCA_024447675.2 Pterophyllum scalare | reverse complement strand
CAAACCGGTGCGTGCATGTGCGCTTGTCTTCGCGAGGTCCAAATTGAGTTATGGACGTTTTCGGAGAACATCGATGCAATGAAGGGTACTTGAGGGCGTTTTTGTAGACGAGAGCATGTCAAACACTGCTGTTCAGTCAAAGCCGCTGGCGTCTCACAGACACGCACACGGTGCCCTTTGACATCAGTGAGAGCTATGGCAGTAGTGGGATGGCTCTCACATATGGACGCTGGGTCTTCACCCTTCAGTTAAACACACTGGGTAAGCATCATTTCTCAACGTGTCGGGTTAACCCTAAAGAAGAGTTTATTAACCTCTCTGCTGAAGTAGAGCAGACTACTAAACTTCACTGCTTACATCTAGACAAGCATGACTTTAACCACAGTCTCAGGCTTGTGACTTATTTCAACTTTAAAAGAGGACTATTATTTCTTAGCTGCTAATATTCATCAAGGCTTTGACGACAAAAGTGTGCACATCTTTAAAATGCCAGAAAATAAAAGCTTTCCACTCATTCCTTTTACATCCTAAAAACATATTAAAATTATTTGAAATCTTCTCAGCACGAATTTCTTCGAGCAGGGCGCACTGAAGGACAGTTGGTTCTTATCTTTGTGATGCCAGAAGTATTTGAGTAATCAGATTTTTTTTTTTTTTTTATTTGGGTACATTTTGGAAAAGTGATAATAGGTTCTGGGCAATGTGATGTGATGATTAAAAAATAAATAAATCAGGAGTTGCACAGAGTGCAGATATTTTTGTAGCAGAGAGCTTTTCAGAAGCGAAGACGTTTTTGGAAAATCAGGAAACTGGAAAGAGTTGAGGTGCACGGGATGCATTATTTCAGCCTTAGACCTCAGAGGTAAAGAAGTACAAGTGTGTGTGTGTTTGTGTGTGTTTGAGTGAGACAACTGTGCAGACAAAGCGATACTGAGAGAAAGTGTGGGATGATTTAAAGGTTGTTTCTGTTGTGGGCATGGCGGGTGCCCATGCACTGTATGTTAGGGGATGTGTAAAGTTCATGTAGGTGTAACTGTGCTGTAGTAAGATTTGTGTACTCCTCATGCGCGCGTGTGTGTGTGAGGCTTTTTTAAATGCAGTCACGCGTGTGCAACTGTTTCCTTTGGAGGCAGACGGGACTGCGTGCTGATTGTGTATGTCCTTAATTGTGCTTTGGACACGTGCGTTTGTGCATGTGCTCGTCTTCCCGCGTGCAGTGTTTATGTGCGTTTTTGTCACTGACCTTGATGTGTGTTACCCAGAAGTGAGGATGAGCAGACAAGCGGCAGACTGTCACCTCAGTCGTTCTTTCCTCGCTTCACTTCGACCACAAAGACACAGAAGAAGCTGCTCAGTTTATTCCATGTCAAACTGAAGCCTTTGCATCCTGTCTGCACTCAATATAAAACCAGCACGTTTCCTCGAATGTGACATTTAAATCTTTTTTAAGAGATCGTGGAGCAGGATTTTTTTTTCGGTCTGTGGACAAACGGATTTTCTTTTCAGTTTTTTTCGAATAAACCTGAGGAGCAAATGCGCCATCGAGAGCAGAAGAAAGTTTCATGTGACATATTCTCACGGTGCCGAAAGGCTGAGGACACATAATTTTTACAGTAACATGAATAATATCAAAACATTCACTCATTTATGACTCAATGAGTGCCCGTGGCTAAAAGTTTGTCTTTCAGAGTCTTTGTTGTGGCACGCGTTTTAATGAAATGCCCCAAATTTACCTGAAGTGAAGTTTTTTTCAGTTTCTCGGTTTCATTTTTCGTACATCAAACGGAAATCAGAGAATAAAGGTTTTCCACTGCCTGCCTTTACATCTTAAAAACATATTAATTTGAAAAAGGATTCATTTTAATGTCCATGTGAACAAAAAGCGCACAAGGATCCTCTCTGCACAGCTGTTTCAATGTTGAGTAATAAAAAATAAATAAATCATATCTAAACCGAGCAGTCATAATGGTTGTAAAACCACAGAGAAGTCACAACTGTGCAGGAAGATTGGAATTGAAAATGAATCAGGCGTGAAGTTTCTCAGCTTGAGTATAGAGAAATCACAGTGGATTCCGGAGAGAGCCTGCGAGTCAGGATTAGCGTCTGAAAGCTAAATGGTGTTATCGGTTCTGATTAAGGAGCATGTACGTGGCGCTTGCTCCACCTCTGAGACAGCCATGGATGTCAATAGGGCTAATTGGCTCATTAGACCAGGTATTTAACTGTGCTATAATCATTCCGTGTCATCACTTAAGCCCTGGTGGAGCACGAGGGGCTCTGGCGATTGAATACCCCCTTAACCTCTGTAATAATCTGTGATACGAGACGGAGCGGCTTGCACGACGGGAGCTGTGTGGGCTTTAGTTTGGCTTTACTGGTTACATTTGATTTTTCAGAAAACAAAAGAGGGAAGAACGCACAGCAAAAGTGTGTGTGTGTTTTTTGTTTTCAACATTTGTTTGATATTCTGGTTTTCTTAACGTAGTAGATATTTAACCCAGCAGCCGTTAACGATGTGCATTTTCTTGATTGTGATCAGTGAAATTTTAACGCTGGAGACAAAAAAACGCATAAAAACAACAGTGTTTTAATCAGTAGACGTTAACACACACTCTCACCATCTCAGTGACTGCACTTGATCTCCACACACTTCGTGCGGTTCATTTTTTTTAATGGAAATTTTCTTGCCATAAAAATCAAGCATCTCTGAAATGAGTTGATTCAGAATTCATTCATTTAGCATTTTAATGACGATCCTCTGATTCCCACCAGTATATCTTAGTATACACGTCAACAGGAGCTGGGTCCATATTTGACATCACACATTGCCCCATTCAGTGCCAATGCGAACTCTATTGTGACCTTTGATTTGAGAGGCAGAAATTGCCACCAGCCGCAAAAAACGGGGAGAAAACGTCCAGTTTTGTTGCTCAATTTAGCCTGAGTGAAGCTTAGCAGGACGCTAGCAGCTGCACCTGCGTCTGCACCTACATGTTGCTCAGCCGTATGCTTTTATAATTTCCAGCGTTACTCACACGGTTAAAACAAGAAGACGGTTTCAGTTAAAAGTCAACAAGTGTGCATATGTTTTATGTTACACCACAAATATCTGGAAAGTTGAAGTGTCCTAATTATTCCTAAAGTTAAATTCACAAATGTTGACAAACAGTCTCAATAAAGTCCTGAAATTCATGTTGTGTAACAGATGAACTGCATCATTTAAATGGAGGTTTTGTTCAAATATTTAAGCTTTTTTTTTTTTCCATCTTTGTTCTTCGTGCAGTAAAATTTGTTTCATTCCATTAAGATGAAAAGTAAAACTGCAGCACAACAACAACAGTAACAAAAAGAAAAGTTGAAACCCAAGCACATCTTTTTAGTTTGTTTTCCCCTTTGCACGGTTCCACACATTCGTTGGAAGTTCATGCCATCGCTGCCATGGTCTTTGCTTAAAGAAGACGGGGTGGGGAAGAGCGGGGGCTGTCCTGAGGGCCCGTGGAAGCTGGCATGGTGCTGACCGCACCGCCGTTTCTTCTGAAAGGAATGTCTGGTGTGGCATCAGTCACTGCTGGCATTCAGGAGATGGTCTGCCAGTCCCTCATCATTGTGCCACAACTGCACATGCACGCACACACACACACACACACACACACACACACACACACACACTCTCTCTAACACACAGAAGCATAAACGCATCACACTCGGCTCCCACCCTGTGCAGGGTAGTGATAGGCAGAGGACGAAGAGCGCACATCCTTATCGACGCCAATCCAGATGAACCTACAGACATGCTTCCCCAACACCCCAGACCCACTCGCTGCACAGTTGGCCACCATTAGCCTTCTTTTAGCTTTGACAGTCCTAAGGCTAAGGGGAAGAAGGGGGGCACCATTGCCAAGGTGCACCCATGATTTGCTACGTTTCCCAGGGCTACGGGGCCTCTAGGCTTACTGGCCCATGGAGACATAAGCCCCGGCCTCCCTGGAGGCTCTCGGCCAACCCAGATGCTTGGCATGGGCCGAAACGCCCAATGGGAGCCATCCAAGAGTTGTGGATGGCTATGATATGTTTCCACCGAGGGCAATTTCAATCATGTGGAATTTCGATGGATGAAAAGAATGTGTCTCGCTGGGGGTGGACTGAGCGGGAGAGAATCAGACTGCTGCCTTCACACATTACCCCGTCTCATAGCCGAAACAAGAAGGCCTTCTCCGTATTTAATTAAATGTACCTAAAAAGAATTAAAGTCATTCATATAAATTACATTAAAACATCTCACTCCTTTGTATCTTGTGGTAGAAAGTTTTAGGCTGTGGAGGAGCACTTTGAATCCTTGGAAGAGGGAAAAAAAATTATATGAATACTAAAGTCAATTAACAATTTGCCCAGATTTTAAGATATTAAACACATTGTCGCTCTCTGTTAACCACTTTCACAGGGTCTGCTACTAAAGGAGAAAGGTGTTTATTTTAAACCACTTAGGGTCTATTTATGGTGTAACACATGTTAGTGGCATTTTCAGCTAAAATAATGATACAGCTACATGTTATCTCATTGGACACTCATTCATAAAACTCTGGAATATTTTAAATGATCAGTTTTGACAGCATCCATGTCAGATATTGTGTTTTAGAGTAAATAAACGATTAATTACACATGGGAGGAGCGTGCACTCGTTTTTAAGTTTCTACTGAAATTTGTTTTTCTAAAACTATGAAAAAATAACTTATAAAGAAAAATACTGTCAAAAGATTTGGGCTCACACAATATTCAATCTGGGACCCCATTAGTTAGTCTGTGGATGAGACAGTCTTCAGATTTCTGCCAGTCATTGTTTACAAATGCAGATAAATTTGTAGATTAAAACGGTAACAGAGAAGTGAAATCTTCATCAAACAACAGCCTCTCGTTATCAGATATGTTTCAGCTAAAGCATTCTCTCTTTTACAGTTATGACTGTTTACTCCGTGTGACTGGTCAATATCATACTCACAACAATGAGAAACCAATTCAGTTTTCAATTCAATTTTATTTATATAGCTCCAAAACACAGCAACCAGTTCCCTCAAGGCGCACCCCACAGTAAAAACAGAGAAACCCAACAGTCAGAACGACACCCTGTGAGCAAGCACTTGGTGACAGTGGGACGGAAAAACTCCCCTTTAACAGGAAGAAGCCTCTGAGGGGCAGCCATCTGCAGAGAGCGGTTGGGGCTGAGGGAACAGAGACAGGACGGAAGACACACTGTGGGAGAGAGCCAGAGATGAATAATAATTAATGATTAAATGCAGAGTGAAGTATAAACAGAGTAAAAATAGGTGAATGAAGAGAAACACTCAGGAACCCCTCAGCAGCCTAGGCCTATAGCAACATAACTAAGGGAGGGTTCAGGGTCGCCTGATCCAGGCCTAACTATAAGCTCGATCATAAAGGAAAGTTTTAATCCTGATCTTAAAAACGGAGAGGGTGTGTGTCTCCTGAATCCAAGCTGGGAGCTTTGACAGAAAGCTCTCAGATCCAAAAATGTTGCCCCTTACCTGCAGATTATAAATAATAACATAACGAATCTGTCGATGATAGCTACCACAGTTGGTCACATGGTTCTGGTCTTAAATGTAATTTACAGCCTTGCGTTGAATCCCAGTAAACTCTAAAACGTGCGCTGCAGTGGACGACCTTCTGGCTTCCATCGTGAGTGAAACCAAGATGATCGGCTGAACTTGGACCTAAAAATCTTCAGCAACAGTTACTTTTACTGAAACAGGAGAAGAGAGAAGATTTCAGAACTATCTATAAATCAGCTGTCAGCCAGGGGGAAAAAAATATCTGTGCTGGTGTCTGTCGGCTGTTTCATGAGCTAAATGCAATTGTAGCCAATTACACTTTGTTTCTCTGAGGTTTTATCCTTGTTCTAATTAATACTGTGGTTAGAGAGCATATTCCTACCAAACAGGCCTATTACAGTCTGTGCTTCTATGACATTTGATTTTGGAGAAGGTGCACATGAGTCTATGGCGCAGGCTACAGCATATCTATGTTACATATTTAACACGGTATTATACATCAAGCCTTCTATCACTGGCACTGCATGTCAACTGGGAGTGTCAGTCATTTAAAATGAGCAGATATCAGAGAGATACAGCACTGCAAAGAGACACAAAAGGCTTCATTGCCGTATTAATCCTCCTACTCTTCAAGTGGCATCAACCATAAGCAGTCTCAACAATGTGAGTTTTACAATTCATAAAAAGTGTCACAATGTCAAAGATATTCATTATAGATGGCACACGCCACAACACACCTCAAACCAGAGGGTTAAACGCACGCTGATGAAGGATTACGGTAATTTTTAATGTAGACATGTTGTTTTTTTAATTCGCTCTGACTACACCGCCTTGATGGTTTTGATTAATATGGCAAGGAAATGTTTGTGAGCAAGACATATACAGCGATTCATCTGCAAAATAATCCAATCATTACCAACTAATGACGGGGGGGTGAAAAATGATGTGAGCCCGCCGCGGCTCCCCAACATGCATCAGGACCCCACAGACGCAGAGGATTGGAGGCCCCACCTGTCACTGCGATGCAGTAATTGCATTGTGGGCTCTCTCCTCTCCTCAGCTCAGTTTCCTCTCTTCCCCATCCACCGCCGTTCAGCTGCCGCAGACAATGCTCATCTTAATGAAGCCGTCTGACGAGGTGGCAATTACAGACTTCTGTCACTGTCACCGGGGGCAACAGGGGAGGAGGTGGAGGGGGGCGAGGGGGGCGAGGGGGTGGCGTAGGATATCTCCCCCCTGAGGGCTTTTCCACACCCGCTGTGTTACGCTGGATGGCAGGGTGGCTAAGCTGCTGTCAAAGGCAACTGGAGAGCGCGAGCTGGATTAGAGGTTTACTGTATGAGTGATTGTTAGGAGTGAAGTGATGCATTGCAGCGTATGGAGATGTCTGGGGATTGATGGATGATCTGCTGACACTTCCATGTACACTTAAAAATGGAGCAGTGCTTCCATGTGCAGTAAAAAAAAAAAAAAAAGGAGAAAAAAATCACTTGACTCCTTTGAGATTCCTTTGAAGGATTTTTTTTGCCCAAACTTTAAGAAGCACATGTTAAATTTGAGCAAATTTTACATATTAAAAATCTGTTTGCCTGACACCAGAATCAGAGATACTTTATTGATCCCGGAGGGAAATTTCAGTGGTTACAGCTACAACTGAAAGAATGAACACTCTAATAATTAAAATAAATTAAAACCAAAAACACGCTGATAATATAAAAACCAAGAAGATAAATTTGAAGTATATACATGGAGATTCTTATGAATACAATTAAGGCACTGGCTGTGATAGTAAATATAAATCTGAAGCCATCAGCGAGTCCAGCTCCACTCCCACTGCACCACTGCCTTTGTGGATCAGTTCATTGAGTCTGTTGGCATCCGCCGCCCTCAGCCTGCTGCCCCGGCATGCAACAGCAAAGAGGATGGCACTCGCCACCACAGACTCAAAGAAGATCCAGTGGATAGTCTGGCAGATGCTGAAGGACCTCAGGCGCCTGTTAAAATAGACACAACTTTGGCCCTTCCTGTATAGGGCATCAGTCCAGTTTACTGTGAGTGTGCACTCCCAGATATTTGTAGTCCTCTACAGTGTCCACATTGACACCCCCCCCCGATAGGCACGGGGGTCACCGGTGCCTTGTCCCTCTTCAAGTCCACCACCAGTTCCTTTGTCTCATTGAGCTCTAGATGGTTCCTAATGATGTTCCCAGATATAACATATTATCTCATATTATAACTTAGGTCTTCTGTGGCTCTTGAAGAGCTTGTTAAAGAGAAAATAACCTCGCAGATCATTTTGTCACAATTATTTCTTACTGACCAGGTGTTGGACAGGTTAAGGCATTTATCCCAATCTGTATTTAAAACATGGATACACCTACCAGCCTGAAAAGGCTGAGGCAGCCCAGAAGTGCCCTAAAACTGCATTCTTTCTAATGGCCAGCAGGACAGTGAAGCAGGGTATGCTTTAGGGCAGGTCTACCGTCTGACTGACAACTCACCCCCTCATGAGTGTCCCTCGATTTCACAGTCAGATCCAGCCCGCACTTCAAAAAGTGAACAACCACGCGGCGGAAAGGCAAAAGCTGCAAACCAGCTCCTCTTTTGTATGCAGTCTATAACATTTATATAAAAGGCCTAATGAAAGTCACTGTGCGATTGTAAAGGACCAGACTTGCTTTCCATGCTTTCATCTCATCATACTTGGACTACTGTGAATCCCTCTCCTTGAGCCTGGCTACCTCTTAGATCACAAATTGATTTTAAACTCTTATTAATGACTTTACAAGCCTCACATGGCCTTACTCAGTACTTACTACCTACATTAAAGATTTAGTCACACCTTGTGAACCGAGCTGCTGCCCGCCTTCCTCGGGTCACATTCTCCTGACTGTTCCAGCGCCATCTCATTACAACAGGAAAATGGGTATTTTCTGTTAGAGGCCCGGAGCTGTGGAGCACTTTAGCAGAAGAGCTGAGGTTTGCAAACTCAGCATTTTCTTTTAAAGGGGACATATCATACAGTGCATACAGTCATGCGTTTGCTGTGGAACTGCTAAACAAGGTCATGGACTTCTGGCTGACCGATTTCGTCAATCTGCCCTTTTTTTCTCACAGCGATTTTGTAGTCCAAGTTCAGTTATGTTGTAAGCAGACAAGTCAAAATGTTTGGTTGTCGGGTGTATTAACCCGCACGATTCCTTACATCGCCCCCTTCCTGCATCAGAGCCTCTTCGAAGTTCCTAAATGCCTCACAGAGTTCAAGTAGCACACACATCTCAACATCAGCTGTTCAGAGAAGACTGCGTGAATCTGGACTTTATGGTTGAATTGCTGCAAAGAAGCCACTTCTAAGGAAGAACAACAACCTTGGCTTGGACCAAGGAACACGAGGAATGGACCTTAGACCAGTGGAAATGTGTCCTTTGACTTGATGGGTCCAAATCTGAGATTCTTGGTTCCAGAGACCACGTCTTTGTAAGACGCAGGAAACGGCAAGTGGATGCTTCCTACATGTGTAGTTCCCACCATAAAACATGGAGGAGGAAGTGTGATGTATGGGGCGGCTTTGCTGGTGACCCTGTTGGCGATATGAGCTTAGTGGGACCATCATTGGTTTTTCAGCAGGACAATGACCCCAAACACACCTCCAGGCTCTGTAAGGGGTGTTTGACCAAGAAAGAGGGTGAAGGAGTGCTGCGTCAGATGACCTGGCCTCTGTAATCACCTGATATAGGCCCAACTGAGATGGTTTGGGATGAGTTGGACCGCAGAGTGAAGTCAAAGCAGCCGACAGGTGCTCGGCACCTCTGGGAACTCCTTCAGCACTGTTGGAAAACCATTTCAGGTGATGACCTCATGAAGCTGACTGAGTGTGCAAAGCTGTGATCAAAGCCGAAGGTACCGACTTTGAAGACTCTAAAACGTAAAACATATTTTGGTTTGTTTAACACTTCTAAGTTTACTACATGGTCCCTTATGGGCTCCTTCAGTCTGGATGACTTCAGTATTGATTTATAATGTAGGAAAAAATAAAAACACAGAATGAGAAGGTGTGTCCCAACTTTGGACTGGTACTGTGCCTTTAAAGAAAGGCGTTGATTGGTCATATTTATGTGTTCAGTAATGCACTTTGTAAAATTTACTATTATTATTATTATTTTTATAAGTATTACTTTAAAAACCACGGACCAAACCGTGGACTTAAACTTTGTGTCTTTTCCTGCACACTGTTTTGGTGCGAGTTTCCCAGTTTGGTCTCAGCATTTTCTTGAATTCATTGCGAAAGTCAAAAATAACCCATCTGAAAAACTGAGCAGCAATGCCCTGAAACCATAACTTCATTATGTCAGATAAGAAAAAAAATTGCTCAGACCTTATTAGGAGAAGTTTCATGTGAGGTGTAGGTTTGTGGATTCATTTGTGACTAACAGGTTTGTCATTTCTAGAAATGCTGCTGTGTGTGTGTTTTTTTTAAAATGTATTCTTTGGTGTTTTAAGCATCACTAGGCTCAGAATATTAAAACAAAACAAAAAAAAAGGTATCATCGCAGCTGATATCTCCAAATCCGGGCAACTCAGAAAAAAAAAATATCTGGACGCACAAACAGAAGTAAAGGGAAATAAATTAAATTGATTTGGGGATGAAGGTCCCGTTGAAGTCAGAGTTCCCTCAGCTGTCTTACTTTAAAGGACTCTCTCATTAAAACTGGCCTAATATGACCTGGAAAGGTTCAAAGGGCTTCACAGGCATGAAAACACATTAGGAGAGTCCATTCACCGCAGCTGTTTTGAGGGAGACATCAATAATCTAAAGGACAGATCATTTGTGAAATTTGGGTGAATCGATCCTTCGGCTCAACAATAATTTTGCACGTGCTCTTTCGCATGAACTTTTATTGTAGGCCTTAATCTGGTAAACGGCTACATTTTTAGCATTCGTTCCAGCTCATCCAGTCACATTCAGCGAAACAGCGCTGCAGCTTTGCTAACAGAAATGAAGCGCTCTCGACGGCATGTATTAAATTAGAGTTGAATTCCTGCACAGGTGCCATTACAACTCAGTCACAGAACAATAACTTACCATAAATTCTTCACCTCGCACAGCCGGCTGTGTCTTTACTCGTACAGCTCCACACATTAAGAACACAATTAGGTTAGCCAAGCTTTGCTGAAAAATTATGCAGAATTAGAGATTCCTCTGGTTGCAGTGGTATGAAAAAAGCCACGGTGGCTAAAATGGAAATGTGCATAAGAGGCTTAAAGGCATTCCAATTCTTAATGGTGATGTGATGGATGGAGTAGAAAACGGCATTGTAGGCCTGGATAAATGGTTAAGTACAGATATAGCCCCCTTAAAAGATAAACCTGCCTCTGTGCTCCATGTTAATGAAGATAACTGGAGAAAGTTTGGCCGGAGCCAATATTGAAACTTCGGACAAACACGGCTCTCAAAAATCGTTAAAAATCATCAAATCAGAGGCGAAGCTAATTTGTTATTAGTAAAGATGTGTGGAATCCCTTCCTGTGCCCACGGTTATGTTGTTAGTATGAATAGAGTACATTTGTTGGTATAAGTACAACATACTGTACAGCTCACATATTTTCCGCACTGCAGTTTAACATCGCTGAGTAATGCTCACCTGGACAAAAAGCTAATCGAGTCATTCGGGCTGCTTCACTGTTTTGATGTCTCCAGTGAAGCTGAAGCTTCCGCTGTTTGTAATGCACTTTAAATCTCTCACACACAAACGGTCCCTTTCTCATCATTACAGGTGTGCCTCGGTCGATACAGCAGGAAGTGTTTCCACTTAATCTTTGCAAGAAAATAAGTAACCAAACAAAATGTAATATTTGCGCCACATTAGACGCATCAGCTTATGAAAATAAACCTATATTTTTGCCTATTTTCCCTTTTTTTAAAAAATTGGCTTAAATTAGCCCTACACTTTACTGGACAGCACATGGTCTTATTGAGGGGTGGGACAAATTACTGATATCACGACAGGTCGTGTCTCCTCCTGTGGAGATATGATTATGATCACACTGCACGGTCCTGCGCTCTTTAGTCCAGAGGATGCAGCGTTCGTTTTTTCCAAAACGTTTGACCACAGAGCAGTTTTCCACTTTGCCTCAGTCCAGCGAACTGTGGCTCGTCATCCTCTGATGATACTGTGTACTGCAGATAATGAGATATTTAAAGACTTCACAGTTTGAGCAAAATGATTCTGAAACTGTTCCAGAATTGGTAGACAGACTGGTGAACCTCTGCCCATCCTTGCTGCTCCAAGATGCTTTTTATAAACCCAATCATGTTACTGACCTGCTGCCAGTTAACCTCGTTAGTCGCAAAGTGTTCCTCCACCGTTTACTTCTCCAGACTTTTGCCGAGCCCGTCCCAACTCTTTGGAGACATGTTGCTGCCATCAAATTCTATTGAGAGTAAAATATGGGTGCGTGAGATTTGCAAATCATTGCATTGTGTTTGTATTTATTTAGAATTGTAAATATATGACCGAGTTTCTTCAGTTAAACAGGTATCGTGATGTATCTGACGCGGGCTTTCAAACTATCACGTATTGTGTTACCATGGTTATCATGAGGAACCAATACTAATATCATATCGTGAGTTATTATGTAATCCAGCATTTATACTGCAGCTGGTTAAACAGGCTGGTATGTTGTTGCAGTGCAGGCCCATATGCTCTCTTTTATTTGGGTTTGACCAGTATGCTTTCTGCAGCCTGCTACATCATCCTCACTGTGACCATTTTACTGTCATGATGCAAATAATTCCTAATCAGCTTTTACCCCTAAACTCTCCACGCTGAGCTGCGTCTTCTCCATCGATGCTACTGTACCTGTACCATATGCTAGGTTGCTACGATCCACCTACTCTAATGTTATCCCATATCGAAGAGGCTGAGACAGAGGAAAGCAGTGTGTTGTTGTTGAAATAAAAACCTTGTTGTTAAACAGTAACCAAGTATAAAGTGTTATTCGCTCGATGGGGCATCAGGCACCAAGATGCTGACATTAAACTTTAGTAAATAAGCCAATCAACGGCCTCCTCTGCCAGGAAGAAAGTTCCCTATAAACAAAGTGCAGAAAAGCTGTAAGTCAGAGTTCAGCAAGTCACAAAAATATTTATAGTGATTCACCCATGCAACGCAAATACAATAACTCTGTGCGTCAAAAATTGCTCCAGGCGTAGCACTTCAGATTAGAGAACCACCTTTTAGGAGGAGTTTAGCACCTCGATGCTCTCTGAAAGCGTCCAATAGGTCGTTCTTGGACGCTGCAAAATATTGCCCAAGATGCAAATAATTAAATGAATAGAAAAACCATGGCACAGTCTGCGTTTTAAGGACTGTGTGGAGATGAGATTATCCTCTTTCTGAAGCTGGCTGACCCGGGCAGTCTGGGAAACATCCACAGATCCATAAAGACGCTGTCAGCACAGCGGACACTACCGGGACTCGGCTGTTTTTGAAAGAAGAGAGTTTAAATGGGTCGTTTAATTGAACTAAACTTGGTGAACTTTTTAAGGAAGTCCAGGAGTCCTCATTATTTGAATTGGCATCAACCCAGTGAGGCATCAGAGCCACATTACCTGCAGTGGCTCGTTAGAACCCCTCAGCTCCCTCAGACATAGACAGACCCTTGTTTTAAGCAGCATTGCCCTGCATGTCTCGGTCCTCTGTGATTGACTAATGAGCGCACAATCAAATTCAGGAGCCACAAAGGGCAGAGAGAGTTCAAACTTTAACTGAGTTTCTGCAACTCCGCATCTTTCTGCAACTTCTTTCCTCAACTAAAAAAACTACAGAGTAGCAAATAATATTTTTTGACAGAAACAGCTTACGCTTGACGGTGAATTGAAATGACTCACATTTAAAATCCCCCTAAAATATTAGCACATGGAGTTACCTTGGTTTCTCTCTCATCTTTCTGTCTCTGTCAGTGATTCATCTTTTTCAAGTTAGTGAAAATTTCCCTGTTGCTTTCCACCCAGTTACAACAGACAGCCGTGGCTAAATCCCACCCACGTATTTTTTTGCACTAAATTACCAGTAATCAATCTCTTATTAGTTATCGCCTTGTCCTGATACTCTGTCTCTGGCTTCGTCAGTCAGCACTGAACTCTGAGTGGCAAACTTCAGAAGTGGACCCGAGAAAGTCGCTGCCCGCACACATTACTCACACGTTAACTCTGCAGCTCGCAGCGCCGTGCGTTACTGTGTAATAGGCGCTATTAATAAAGCCAAGCCATGCGTGACTCGACTTTCTCTCCGCAGCCTCCTCTCATGGTTGACTTCTTACTGGGGATTCAGTTGTGTGAGTTTGGATCAGTCTAATCACATTTGTTTAATTAAGCACAGCTAATAGACTCTCCAGGAGATAGGGTGTCTCACTGTGACGGCAGCGCTGCTCTGAGATGCATGTCAAACACACGGGCCCGGTAGTCGCTGCAGCTCTGTGCTCGCTGACATACTCGACATGCAGCCATGTTTGCAGACCCGACATAAGCGAGCTACAGGTTAAATGCTGGATGGATGGATGCCAGAGGAATGTTTCAGTTTCCTTGGCAGCAGTTATCATGTAACAACACACATGCTCTGTTCTCCTCATGCTATGACAGAAAGTTAGTGGGGGGTTTTTTGGGTGCTATTGTCCTAAATAATGTGTTGTATTAATATATATGACTGCTTTTTTTGCAACACGTTGACAGTTTAATGGACCCGTTACCAGAAGTCTTTAACAGCTGCTGTATCTTTGCTACATTTGCTACATTGTAGTCATTTAATATTTTCAGGCTGCATTAAAAGCACCTCGTTTAAAACTGTGGATTCAGAAGAAATGGCCATCAGCTGCTAATAAAGCACTGATGGCAGGCAGTTCTCAGAACACCAAAACTACACTGCAGAAATACTTCATTAAAAGTTGAAAAAAGTACATTTATCAGCTAATTTTTACATTATTTTCTACATGTATGTAGTTCTGTATTTGACCCCACCCACCTCTCTCTGTCTCTCTCTCTCACACACACACACACACACACACACACACACTGAATGACTGATACACTGTCAGATGAAGTAAATGTAAAGTCAGTAATGTGTTACAAGCACATCCCTCCACAGTGACGGCACTCAGTGGGACAATGTGCTTCATCACAACACAAAAACTGCTCATAAAATCCTATCTGATCAACATCTGCGGCCCCACCCCACATCCCACAGGATTCACAGGACCCAAACACTGCAGGACACCCCACAGGTCCTGTGTTCACACCCCAGGGAGGGCTACACAATATTAGTTAGGTGGGTTTAATGTTGTGTAGTTTAGTCCGGTGTGTCTTTTGTCCTGTCTCTCTCCCTTTACTCCCCAACCGGTCACAGCAGATGACTGCCCCTCCCTGAGCCTGGTTCTGCTGGAGGTTTCTTCCTGTTAAAAGGGAGTTTTTCCTTCCCACTGTCGCCAAGTGCTTGCTCATAGGGGGTCGTTTTGACTGTTGGGTTTTCCCTGCATCATTGTAGGGTCTTTACCCACAATATAAAGCACCTTGAGGTGACTGTTTGCTGTGATTTGGCGCTATATAAATATAATCAAATTGAATTGATTTCCAGTTGAGTGAAAGACATATATCAACATATATCAGATTTTTTTTTACTTGTGTCTGATTCACGATAACTTTTTAAGCAATTTGAAGAGCATCAAAATGAAACCATGTGAGAGGTTTTGAGCAGAAATGCTTCTGATGGCGCCACCAACAACCCAACCAAAATATGGCAAGGGGCTGCAGCCACATGCTAATTTTACACTGTTGCGTTGGATTTTAATAAATAGAAGTCTTTTAGTTTGAGACTCTTCTGAACTGAGTTTTCCTCCCAACAAGAAGTCCAACAAAGTGTTCCAGAAATATGAAGTGACAAACGCCCTGCAGTTACAGGAAGTTTAGAGACTCTCAGTGACAAAGATAGCTTAGGGATGGATGGATGGATGGATGGATGGATGGATGGATGGATGGATGGATGGATGGATGGGCCATTAAACATCAGGCTCAGCTGACAGGAGTTTCCCACCCACAACAATCAAGTAGTAACACTGTATTTAGTTGTTTCCACTTTAAGAAGCTGACGTGTCAGGATTAGGAGTGCAGAGACTTTGGTTATCAACAACTTCTGCCCAAGAGATAAGTGACAAAGAAAAATCACTTTAAATAATTTTGTCAGACTGCTTTTGACAACCCCTAAAGTAAAAACTGATACCCATAATCCACACTACCTCACTCTCTCACACCTCCTTTCTGGGTATCAACGTACACAATTACGATATAAATTTAAAACCTGCCACAAAATGTTGTGCTCAAGTGAGCTTAAAAATCCTGCTTATGAGCCCATCTGAGGTCAAGAGGCGAACATCTAGAAACAATGAGGACTGCTGGTTTCACGATGTTCTCATTACCAGGATGCCAAAGGAACAGAAATCCCACCGTGCCCCTCACTGCGTGACTGACACGAGATTCTTGATGTATTACATAAAGACCTGACATCGATATACCTGAAGGAAATTTCTGATCACAGAGTCCTGTAACATCTGGGCGGCTGCCACCCATGCTGAACTGACGCTCTCCACATGCAGTGATGTACTAAGTGACATTACGCTGCCACATCTGACGGGAGAGTTCACACCACAAAGTAATTACTCTTCTGGGCTGTTTTCTTTCGCCCAGCTGACTGACATCCCATTAACAGCTGTAGGCGTGTGCGATTTGGAGGTGCCGCTGTGGGTCAGCTTTTGTAGTTCTGATTGGTTCTCATCTCCACTGTCCTCCTTGGCAGCACGCAAATGAGGATTAATAGTGTTTCATTTGAGAGGTGAGCTCGCGCGGTGTGCTCCCGTTTCAAAATTTCAAGACACGCTGAAAAGAAAGCGAAAGGCGAAATCAACGCTTCCATTTGGATCTCCGCTGAGGAGATCAGAGGGGGAGGAAACATGGGAATCCAGCGCTTACCCTGGATGAAGCCAGGAGACGAGTCACAGGCCTGACAGGAATCCTTGTTAATCTTTAAAAGGTGAGAGATTATAAAACATCTGTAGAGGAAAGTTGCAGAGGCTAACCACAAAACCAGAGCTTAAAAAAGAAAATCACACACGCACACAAAGTGGCTGAGCATTCCTGATTTAGACGAGACGTCTGTCTTATAGCTCTTGGGCATCTTTCTGAGACAAATTACTTTGAGTAGTCAGTAGCCTGTAATTAAAATATACCCACTTGATGGAGACGCAACAGTGTCTCTCTATTTAGTTATGGGTTGGAAAGATTAATTCTGGGGTGTATAACCCTTGTAATTTTGCAAGTGCTGTTTATTGTTTTCAGAGGAAAAAAAAAATCAGTGCAGACGATTGAAACGTCTCAGCTCAAGGTCTACTTTGATTTGCTTACACGTCACACACATTTGGCCCTCTTTTTGTGCTGTACATGTGCCCTTCTTATGCTTCGGCAACATAGATGCGCATTAACAATTTGCATTAATGTTTTGGAGCGCATCCACAGCGCTCACATGTTGCTGCTGCACTAATGTTCTTTGTGTTTGGATCCAAAGGTCAGGGTTTGCTGCTTTTAACTCAGGAATCCTGGCACAAGCTGCTAGATGCCACCATGTTAAAGCCAGAGAATAAAAAGAGCCTTACAAAGAGGGTGCATCATTAGCTGCCCTCCTCTCCTCTTGCTCTACCCTCTTTAACATGGGACTCAGTGGTCCCCCTTGTGGTTAAAGTAACAACTGCGGCAGGGAGGGAGCAACATGAATTGTTGAATAAAACAGAGGCTGCATTGAAATCACCAGCTGTTGTCCGTAATGATGAAAACATCCCCAACTTAGCATGAATTTATAATTATGCAAAAAGCAAATTTGAATCTCTTTACTGGAACTTTTCAATTCCCATTCAATCTCCCAGGGGAGCGCTGTTGTGAATCATATGCAGAGGTTGTGTATTGTGTGTGTTTGTGAGAGAGAGGGTGTGATTTCTTTTTCTTCCTTTTCCCTGTTTTTTTTTTTTTAATTTTTTTGTTCTAGGCAGACACTTCATAATGAAACTTTTGTGGAGTCCCAAAACCACAACAAATGAACTTTTCTGAGAAGTATTTTCACATATGAGCTTACAATAAGGGCGCCGGTCCTTAATCTTCACTGATAAAGACGCTCACTGTGGACAAGCAGAGAAACTTTCTCAATATTTTTTTTTAAGATTAGCCCCATCTTCATCTCACCTTCTGTTGTCTAGTGTCAGTTTCTTTCTTTTAGCTCCCCCCCTCACTTATTCTATTTTCATTGGGGTTTGTAAATTAAGTGTAAATGTAAATGGATCAGTGTGTTATTATGTTAAATCCAGCAAAAGAAACACGTTCACATTGTAAGTAAACAGCTGCATTACCTGTGGGCTCCTGCACACCTGCTAGTGCAGAGCAGTTAGCCTGTGCAGATGCAAACTGTCAATCATTTCACACTCACACATGCAGGCAAACAAACAAAGGCGTGCATATGACAAATGTGTACACATGTGCAAGGTGCAAAAAAGTTCAAACACATGGCACAAATAAAAAGAAGTGCTTACAAACCACAATCTGTGATGCACACACACACACACACACACACACACTCACATTATAGAGTCACAGCCACATGATCAGCAGCAGCTCATGCACACACATGACGGGCACAAATAAAGTCAGACATAAATTAATTTTTGCATTAAACTGTTTGATCTTTTTTTTTTTACTTTGAAAATAAATTATCGGGGACATTCAAATCCAACATGTAAAGGTATAAAAATTATTTCTTGCTCCCCTCTTCACTGATATAAGATGTTCTTCTTTAATATTATTGACTTTAATTTAGCACACACTGAAACATGAGATCGTTTTAGATTTTTGCAGAAAAAGCGACTTATATCCATATAAGTCGCTTTTTGCCCCTTAAATACAGAACTCGGTGGAAGAAAATCAATTAAAATATCACAAATACATTTCGACCCAATCAGGATGAAAATAAAAGCTCCCCCCTCTCTCTCCTCATCTGTCAGCATCCTCCCTGCTTCGGCTTCTCAGCTTCGGACTGTGTTCTTAAAAAAATGTCCAGGATAATAAATAAAATGAAACGATCCTCTCTCCACGCTGATTCTACAAACTCGGAGTCATTTAGTAGATTTTTATTTTCTTCTTCTTTTTTTTTAAATAGGCCTGTTCTGACTCCTTAAACGTGGAGGTTGCTGAATCTGTGTCTGCGTGATGGCCGGAGTTAAGTTGTAAGCGGAGGGGTGGGGGGGGGGAACAGCAACAGCTTGCACTGATAAAATAAAAGTGAGTCTGGTTCAGTAATGACGCATTAAAAATGTTCACTGCCGAATAGTCAGAATAATAATTATTTCCCACTAAAAGCCTTGTTTAAATTGGCGAAATTAATTGGAAAAATAGCTTTCGGCAAACACAACGGAGGAACAGGCTGCAGCATTAACACGCCTTTCAACGAGCATTGTTCAAACTTAATTATTCTTGAAAACTTTTTTTTTCCCTTATTGCCTATATTTTTTCAGCTCTCAGACAAATCAACCCATCTGCTTTAATAAACAGCTCTCTCCGGCGATGAGAGCGTGTGACGTATGGCAGACTGTACCGGGCTGCGCGGTTTCATATGCGGCTCAGGTGTGCGGGGAGGAAAGCTGGCAGGTTGCCCTCCGCTGTTAAAACAACAGGCTTTGAATTTCTTCGGAGCAAAACGCGCGCCGCGGCGCGCAGTTTACTATTTACCAGACTTTTTTTTTCTTCCTCCCTTCTTCTTCTTCTTCTTCTTCTTGACATGCAAACATGTGGCGTGTAAATATGAAAATGAATGAGTGTGAGAGCTCTCCTGGCAGTGACTTCTCCCTCTCTCTCTCTCTCTCTCTCTCTCGCTCGCTCTCTGTCCCGGAGAGCGGCGCGTCGGAGAGGAGCGGCTGTAAAAACCAAAGTGGGGCAATGAGACAAGCTGCGCCACAGCTGGCAAATCATCGATTTGAGCATCAGAAACGGGGAGGGGCGGTTCATTTACCTGCCACCCTCTCAAAGCAGCCCTCCTCACATGCCGCTACTCTACTCTCCTCTTCTTCACCCCCGCTGCCCGCAGCGCACGGTTGCTCGCGTTTCTGCGCTCCATCAGCCGTGTGCGCTCCCCAACTTCACTCCAACCTCCGCCAGTGCGGTTTCTACTTGACGACCCCCTCCTCCTCCTCCTCCGTAGGACTTTTGACTTTTTTTTTTTTAAAGCAGTTCTTTCCTCCCACATAGCAGTTGCCTATTTTTGGATCTCTCGCCGTGGAGCAGTGACAAGAGATTGTTCAACTTTTGATGGAAAACAAGAGGTCGGGCGACTGCTGACTTTAAAGGTACGGTCTCTCACTCTAAACTGTTTATGCTCAGTGATCGCTCTCTGCTGTCATTCGGTCACATGTCGCTTTATTAGAGCATCTGCACGGGTGTGAAATCACATTTTTTATTGCGTGTTTCATAAAAAAAAATTAAATAAAGTGCGTCTCTTTGGAATTGGAAGGATGGGGAAAGTCTAAATGAATTCAAAGCAATTTGCAGACCTTTATCTTCCCAATCACTTAAATCCCACAGACCAAAGGTGGCTGCAGGAATTTAATATTTCATAAAGATTCGAAAATAAATAAATACAAATAAAAGAGAGATTATGGATTTTAATGGCGAATCTGAATCCACGCGTTCAGAACTTTGTGCCATCCAATCTTAAACGGGCCCGTGTCATTTGTGCACAAATAAGCGAAGCACTCGTGATGTTCGCGGGGTTAAGTACACCCATCTCCTCTAATTCATTTAACAAGTTATTCAGCGCGCAGCAGAGGAGGAGGAGAAGTGATGCGGCCATCGCCATCGCCGCTCCTGACCTGATGATTTTACACAAACTTGCTCAGATTTCTCTTTAACGTTATGACTCTTGTACAAAAATATGGATGCTCTATTTTGAACCAGGCCTTCCTTTCTTGCTCCTGAGGAAGTGTGTGTGTGTGATCAAACAGCTGACGCGTCTATTAGAAATGAATCTACTGCAGCCCAACTGCCCATCTACTTTTACTACTTTTTATTAGGCCATTAGAGCCACTTCATTTATTCCCTCCATATACTTACTATTTAATTACGTGTCAACTTGCTTCAACATTTTTATTGCCGTGACATGAAACATTTTGTGTAACTCTTGAAAAGCACACACTGCCTGAGCCCAACAAGGTATATATATATATATTTTTTTTTTTAAAAAAGGTGTGTGAGACTCAGGAGGAAACAAACATTAAATGAATTTATTGCTTTTTTTTTTTTCCCTTTGCTTGACTTGGCGTGAGGCAGTCAGAGGGCTGTGATGACAGAGCTGATGTAGTAATGCTGTTTTGGTCTGCCTTATGGCTTTTGTCACAGTGCTGATAAAGTAATTTCAGGTACAACCAGACCTCAGTGTGTGTGTGAGTGTGTGTGTTTGATAAAGAGATAGAGAGCAGGGAGCAGTTATGAGAAGATGTATTAGTGTGTTTGAAATGCGTGGGCACTGCTGATCTGTGGTTTACAGGTTTTAAAGGTTTCACTCTCTGTCTGCTCCTTTTGAAAAATAGCTGACATTTCACACAGCAGCAAGGCCAGTGGCTTTCGCTCAGATATTCAAGATTATTTATATATAGATATCAGCATAAATACACACGCGTATGAGAGACTACGGTGTGCGTTGCAGGCACGACCTGATGTGCTGTAGGGGTTTTGAAAATTGTGCTGGGATATTAATTTAAAAAAGAAAATGCGGCGAAGAGCTGCATTTCAGAAACTCGATCTGATCGTTGTCTCGAAAATAATAATTACCTCTCAGTGTCACCAGTTGTTTACCGTGTTGCTGCTGTAGCCAGGTCGTGCGCTGTGCTCACGCACGTGCAAATTACAAGGTCAAGTGTGGCACTTCTGCATGGGAAAAAGCAGGTTACGGCACAGCACCGGTGATTTTTCTCCCTTTTATCTTTGCAGATCTGTGGCAGTTCAAGGTGCTGCGGCTTATCTGGTCAGTGCCTTAGACAGCAGTGACAAACAGCCTTTTTCCTGTCTTGGGCTGCCATGTGTCACTTCTTGTAAAAGTCCTCAGACAACCAGAAGAAAGCCTCAACGGCAGTTTGTGAGCGTTGAAGCAAAACTTCTCGGTATTACTCCTCGTCTTCATTATAACCACTCCTTATCAGTTTGTGGTTGTGAAAGTGGCACAAGAATGCTGGTGTACATACGATACCATGTCAATATGTTTGGCAAAATTTCTCCACCCCTACCTGTTTAGCAGGAATGATAAGAATCAGAGTGTGAAGATGCCAGCGTTGCTTCGTGCAGGTCACACAGATCCAGCAGTGAGGCTTAAACATATGTTACAGCTTATTAGCGCCTAATGAAATCCTTTGAATGTGTTCGCTGCTCTTCCAATAACCCTACCGTGATTTACCATAAACTCACTGTCTGGGAAGACATTTAAATACGCTCACCTTTCTTGTTTTAAGTTACAGGTTTAACCTCGTTCTACTCAGATTTTTCCCCTCAGAGCTTAGTTTTGTTTTCATTACGACTAATCGAAACTCAGTGCACGCGGCATTTACTGTACTGTAGTAGTGTTGTAATAGCAGGAAATCAGCGAACAGAAAGCGTCTTATCACTGTCTTTACTTTTAAATCCCAGTGACACGTCTGCATCGCACCTCTTTTAATTGTCGCTTTCAGGTTGTCGGGTCAAAGGGCTTCTTAGCACTGGAAGGATGACAAATTAAACTCTCAGGTGGAGGCAGTGTTGGTTAAGCAAGAGTCAGCATCTGCCCACTGGCGTGCCGCGCCCTCGCTCAGTGTCAGGTTCACAGACTCTGAAAGGCAGGTTGTCAGAGGAGAGCGAGGGCAGAAAGTTTGTCCTGTGACCCCGCGAACCCAATTAGCGTGCACATCGGAGAGCGCAGGTTGTGATTTTTTTGTTGTTGTTTTTGCCTGCACTGAAATTATATTAGGAAGGCTTCATCACTCTGCTTTAAAATTGAATTTTGCTCCCAATCGTCATCGAGTTCAGCAAAATAAAAAAAGAAAAAAGTTCAGGGAAAGTTGTCGTCCCCACACACAAAACTTGCACACGTCTGCATGAGCTTTGCTGCCTTAGCTGTGTGTTGTGGTTGTTCTTTGAATTCCTGCAGCAAAAGATGCTGTTTATTAACCCCCCCCCCAACACACACACACACAAACACACACCTCACTGCTGAGTATTTGCTGGGAGTTTAAAGCTGGGCTGTGCCTCGCTTTGCTGAGGCTGATATCTCAGGCTAAAACCATTAATCGTCTTTCTTTACCACCTCGATAATTATCGCTGTAGCAAAATAACAGCTCAGCAAACAGTGAAATTATACCTGTGGTAGGGAGCAGAGTAAATACCTGTTTAGCTGCCAGCAAATGTATTTATTAGACTGTCGCCAGTAAATAAGAGGCCTGTCTCGTTTTTTAATGTGTGGCTCTTTGGGGATTCCATCCCTCCACGCTCCCCGCCATGCCTCCTCTCTATGAAATGGCTCTGTTATGATTGCTAATAGAGGAGAAAGATAACAATGATTCCCTCTCTTTTTTTTCTTTTTTTTTTTGATGGCGTGTTGCAACTAGTGTGGAAAAAGAAAATGCTGGCGAGTTAATAATGACTCCTGCATTCCTGGGCTCCAAAAATGTAAGAAAGCCCTCCCTGTCAGTTGCAGACGTGCCACCCTGGGTGCACGCTCAGTGTGTGTGATTCAGGAGTTACAGCTCATTTTGTCATTATCTGGAAAGTTCTTTATAAGGAAGAACGAGGGGAGTTGGGGGGGTTATGCTGTCCCAGCATGTTGGACTGCATTTATTTTGGCATATGCTTTGCATACTGTTGATCCAGATTCCTTGGCTTAGTGATAAAAGCATCCTATTGTTTTTGGGGTCCTCACAATCAGCCCCCATTCACTGAATGGGTTGGCGTGTCCTCCCTGGGACATAAAAAAACTAAAAATCTAAAGTCCGTCACATCGGTTTTGTCACGCTTTTATGAAATGACATCCCTCTTATGTTAGATTTTTTTTTCGGGGGAGCGGGGGGGGGTTGTTCTTGTTATTTAGCATGCTTCATGCTCCTGTATCAAATATAATTTAAAGACGCTCACACATTCAAGTTTTCGTGATTCAAATCATATTATTACAGGTCTCATCGTATGTTTTTTTTTTCTCACGAGGGGGAAAAAAAAAAGCTCTTTGTCTTTCATTCCGATGCTTGTCTTCATCCGATCTGTGTAGGTTTTCCTGAATCCTTTGTTCAGAGAGAGGAAAAAAAACCCAGCGATTTAGAGGAAAGCGCATCCCGCTAAGATCAGGTTGTTAATACCCACCCACATACCCCAATGAAACAATTTCAACAGATACTGTACTCTCTCTATCTTACACACACACACACACACACACACACACACACACACTTGCCTTATCAACTGTTTTGTTCGTCAGTGGATGTATGATGCATCCTTTGACGAGAGATTAAATATGCAAAGAAAAATATGTAGATAAAGAAGCACATCCTTAAGTCTTTGCCTCTTCTTCAACACTTCTGCCTGAGCCTGGATATTAACACGCTCATATCCCATCTTCCCCTTCGACTCGCTGCAGCCTCACTCCCTGCACGCCGAGGCGAGTAACACCATCCCATCACCTGCCCTCGTTTCCTCAGCACTCCCCACAACCGCGGCCTTCGCCGTCTCTCACCCCCTTCAGGAAAACCCAGCGGGACGCGACGACCTTCTCGCCCCTTCAGCGTGCCCTCTCTCACAAAGCCATCTTCAGTATCTCTTTCTGCGTCTCGCACACAAACACCCCTGTCTTTCTAACTCTATTAATTGTTTCGTTTTTGCCGTCCACGAGGCAGAAATTACTTTAATTATTTGATCATGTGATGACCGGCGTCCAGCGCGCAGTGACAGAAAAGTAATTTCTCTAAAGAGTGCTCTGCTTCTGATGCCTGTTGATTGTTCTGTGACTAATTGGTTTTATAATTTGATAAAGGCACAGAGAAGCGAGCCGGTGAGGGGGGGGGGGTAAACGAGGCGGTGAAGGGTCCTCTGGGCGAGCCCGGGCGGGGATGTGGTTTCGAATCGTTAAGGCAGACTCCCGTGAGGAGGACTGACACGGGCCTGAAGCGACCCGGTGCTGCTCGGCGGTCACTACGGCCGATGCGGGGTCAGAGGTCACACAAAAAGGCCCGGACCTCGGGGGCAGAGAGACCACGTCAGAAAACTGCGCGGAAGCGTGCTCGCCACCACTGAGCGGATGCACATGCATCTGTCTGTGTGGCATGCATCTGTGTGGGAGCTGCACAGTGTACAGTGTACACCGCACGCCATAAGGGTGGCTGCCGAGAGTGGAGAGCTTCAACCTGAAAACAAGAGTGCAGCGGTCTATGTGTTACTTGTAACACAACAGGGGGGGGGAATCCTCCTGGTGTTTATCTTCCACGGTGACGCTGAGACCCTCTGAGGGGAACTAGCATTAGGCCTTCCTGTCAGCAGGCCTGAGGTGGAGACCACTTGCTCTGCTTCTATTTCTGTCGACTTCATGTGATTATAAAACAATTAAGCACTTAGGAGCCGACTCTCAGTTCATTACATCCCCCTTGTTCTTTCTTTCTCTCTTTTCCGCCTCCTCCCACACCGAAGCGTGGACATATGAGAAATGTAGAAATCACCTTCTTTTGCTGCTAATTGAAAGCCACACTCCGTGTATGAGAAGCTAATTTGAAACACGGCGCTAATTCGAGCTGAAGGATATCTCGGTGGTGGAGCAGTCTTGTCTTTTTGTGGCCACCTCGTAGCAACTGTTTAAGGAGCTTTTTTAGGCCTTACCTGTAAATACTAATAAACCACCTCAAAGATGAACTCTGCACAGCGCTGCATGCAACTTTGTGTTTGTGCGCAACAGGAAAGCACGCGCGGCGCCTGCGATAACGCACACGTCGAGGGTGAAACCGGTCAGTCTTAAAGAAAAAAAAAACATTTCTGAGAAAACAATGAGCACAGCTGAGACTGTATCAAATGAAATGGTGACACATCGGGCTTGCATTGTTGAGAAAGTGCAATATTCTGGGTTGTGTTAGTGCAGTCTGCAGTGCCTTTTGAAACTTATTTGCCCACACACTGTCACAGAAATGCCAGTGGCACTAAACAAGTCAGACGCCTCTCTCGTTACCAGATTCATTCATGATAGAAAAATCCATTCTGCATGAAGTCAGTGCTCTCCTTCACACGACAGATTCACTTTATTTTGTGGCTTTTTTTTTGTGCTACTCATTTAACTGCTGTTCGGTGTTGCACGGCATCTACTGTACAACACCCTTGTTTTCATTTTTTTTTCACTGCACATGACATATTTTCGTCTCGCTGAGGTTCGTCTGTGCACCCACACTGATGCAGGCGTGTTTTGACACGTTTCCTCGACAGATTATTAAATCCTCTTCAGCCTCTAATAATACTATTATGTTTGTGTGTGTGTGTGTGTGTGTGTTTTTTTGTTGTGGGAGACACTTGCAGAAAGAGCTCAAAGTCGAACCAGTGACAGCGCTAACCCCCCACCCCACCCCCCACGCTGCCTCTGTGTGTTTGCTCAGACTGGATGCGCAGACTAATTTGTATTAGTAACCAAATAATCGCATTAATTCCCATTAGAAGCATCACAAGTGGCGAGCATGAAGACATCACAACACCTACGTAGAGTAAGTGATGGCGCCGCTTCGCTTGACACACTAAATAAAGACACTTCTCGATGCTGAGCCAACAATTATACGTTTTTTTAAAATTCCTTTTCAGCCTCCCCCCTCTTTTGTGTGCCGATTATTAGTGGCCTTTTTAAATAAACACACATAATACTTCATTTCTGCAGAGACATAAAGATGGCTTAAAAAACAGCGGGCCAGATATGATACCGCTGATAAGTGTGTTATGGGAAAAAAACACACGCCGTACCTGTGATAACGCACACACTGAGGGTGAAATGTATTTAAATATTATTTAAATATGAGGTGTCTCTTTAGCATCCAGTCTGTCATGTCATTTTTTATGATTTCTTTACAAATGTAGCCATCAGGCGCAAAATCCTGCCTGAACAATTACACTTGTGTACACGCATAACACACTATGTGCTGTATCTCGACAACACAAAGCCACACGGGCTTGTAAAAACCCACCTTGAACAGAGCTAAATCTGCATTCAGCACATGATTATAACACCGCACAGCTAGTATTTTTAAAACGGCTTTCTGTGTTTCAAAACCCATTTTTCCCTCTTTTCTGTGTGATACAAAACGGTATATGTTAATTGATAATCAGCAGTGTTGATTCAGTGGTGCATTCAGTGCAAATCTGTGCCCTTCTGGATGTCAGAGGGTTTTCACAGCCACGTCGGTGCCAACCTAGCTGGCAGTGCCGGCACCTGTTGGCGGTGCCAAGGCCTGGCAGGGGTTATCGATGCTCTCTGATGGTGCCCGACAATCACAGTGGAAATGACTGCGGCTGCTTGCGTCATGCCAGATAGAAAAGAGCATTTGCCGACAATGGCTCGCTTTCACCATCGCTCCTGTTTTCCGGATGCTGCTAACGACGGCCAAGAAAAAGAGACACAGAGGCAGAGAGAGAGAGAGAGAGAGAGGGAAGGGGAGCTGCTGCCGTGAACATCATGTAAAACATGTCAAACGTGGAAAACATGTCAACATGCAGAATGTTGAGCAGCAATGCTGTGCAAGTGTAGACGCTGCAAAGCAATCTGCTACGGAGAAGGTGTGGGTGTAAGGGGGGCTCCAGCCTGTCAGATTCATGTTAATGCATGTCACTGAGGGCCCGAAGGGGGCGCACGCGTGCAGTATTAATTTTTATTATTTCTGTTCATGAAATATAAAGTCAACTTTAATTTTCTTTAATGTATCTATGACGTGGGACGCTTAAAAACAGTTTAGGATTTTTACTTTCATGTGTTGAAGGACTCGGTGGACACCTTTGCCGCATTCTTCAGATGATGAATGATATCTGATATCTATACATGGGAATGAATCTTTGAAGACGTATAAATAGCACTTACAGTTTGGGTCCTTTAACCGCACTGCACACCACAGCTGGGTTTAGTACAAGTGCTGGCAGCTCACTCAAAACCAGAGAATGGTTGAGATAACAATTGATTGCTGAATCTTTTGAGTGACAGCCTGTGCGCGTGGATTCAAACACGCCGGGGTCGCATACCAGCATTCTCAACAACTCTTCTACTTCCTGTTCAAAAAAACCACAGAAGATGTGGGACCCTTTTAAAATGCAACCGCCTCCTCAAAACTTGCACCTCACACTAACTAGGTGTCAATATTGCAAGACGTTCCATCTCAGGTCTGAAAGGTGAGTTTCACATTGCATTTTTTCCGTTAAAAGCCTCTTTCGTGGCCTTCTACTATGAATTTCTAATGCAGTCTTTTTGGGCACAAATGTATTTTGAAATGAACAAACTTTTGACCCCACAGTGGTGGGTGGAACAATGATTTGGTTTCACAACAGGGGGGGTGGGTGGGTGAATGAGAGGTGTAGCTGTGCTGCATCACTTCTTCCGTGATAGCTTCTTTTTTTTTTTTTTGATCACTCTTAGATTCAGTCTTATTTTAAAGAGCTCCAGTCCCCCCCCCCTTAAAGCCAAGCACGTTATGTAAATTCAGGCTGATTTTCTTTGTCGGGCCTCTCCGACTGCCGTCAGCGGCTGAGCTAAGATGCTCGCATGTGCCGGGATGTATTGTTTATGAAACAGCAGCTTTGTTTGAGACGACTTACCGTCACTTTTTTTTTTTTTTTTTTGCGGGGATGAGCTGTACGAGCCCTGCAAAGACATGTTAGTAAGCACACGGTGTTGTGTAGCGTTTTATGCACACCTGACCTCCACGGTTGGCTCACAACTTGAGGCTCCGCTGTTGTGATAGGTACACACACTTCCTGTTTTCTGTTGGCTTCCTGTTTTTGTTCTTACACAGCGTGGACAGACGTGCTTGTTCATGTGTCTTTGATGTATGCAGTGGCCTGACGAGAGGCAGCCACACCTCGGGTTCAGGCTGAAGAAGAGTAGTCTCGTCTTTTAGTATTTTCACGCTTCAGGCTATTCAGAAGACAAAAAGTGACTCCATGTTTTCACTTTATTGTGTATTTTCCCATGCATTCACAACACTTAACTTTGCCTCACACACTCCCCCATCTGGCTCTTCCTAGGATCTAAAGATGGGAGAGCCAGATAGAGCCACCCCTCACACACACTGTGTGTGTGTGTCCATCATTAAGATGACCTTTTTCACATGAAGTCAAAGCAAGGCTCTTATTATTAGGCCACCTTAAGGGTCAGGTACAAACACCAGATCAGGCTGTTATTGACAATACCCACAGATTATCTTGCCTGATGTTTCTGCAGGAGCCGCTTTGTGAAATAATTACAAAAATAACGACAATAGCTTAACATTAGCCTCGAAACGCTGTGACTGTTCGCGCTGTTTTTGTTGACAATATCAACAGAGATTAGCTGGTCTAATATTTTGGTGTAAGCTGCAGTGGAGGTAAAGTCTCAGCACATAAGGGGAGAATCACGGATGCAAAATGCTGAGGCTGGAAAATGTAACCTTTAACGAGGGATGTGACAAAAGGACTCCCCTTTTTAAATGTGCGCTATTTGTGCAATGAGTAAATATGAGCCTGCAAAATCACTGCAGCGTCATATTCAAGCTGACAAGCAACCCAGCTGCATCATACATGCACACAAATATTAGTGCAAAATGTAAATTAATACCTGCTTAAATAGGACAGATGTCTGTGGTCACTTTTTCATTTGAAATAAAACAGCTCTTAGATTTAGATTTGTAATTTCCAATCTCACTTTGCGACATGTGCAATTTTATATTTTTATTTAGTATTCATGTAAATTTTAGGAAGATATCCCTCTTGAAGTTAAAACTATCTCTTGGCAGTGCAATCAGCTGTGACCCGTAATACACATGCAGCATAGCAAAATACACAAAATGGCTACATAAATGTGTATGAGATCCTCAAAATTATTCACTTTAAAGTTTAGGAAACCTAAAGTAATGTTCAGCCATCACATCTGCATCCTGAGGTAACCTCCTGCAGGCCACCTAAAGTGACCTTTTTATATATTTAATGGGTTCTGCAAAAAAAAAAAAAAAAATTATATTCGTAGTTATGAGAAGATTTTAGACTTTTAAATAAAGTTTTTTTAATCACAAACATGGCATTTTGTATATTTCTGTTCACCTTTACTTCATTTGGATTTCAGTTTGTCTCAGAGGGGCAAACGCCGCACTTATTTTTGCTATTTTTGACTGCATCTGAATGTAGATTAATTTGTCAAATAAAAACCATATATTTTGCCCAAAGTAAAATGTGAAATAAATAAATAAAACATACATCATAAATTAAGGTATCCCGTGTGTGTGTGTGTATGTGTGTGTGTGAGAGCATCTGTGTGTTACTCGGTAATAAATGCAGGACCGCCTCACTCTAATCAAGCTGATTAAAAATTCCTGCGCGCACAGCCGGAAATCGCACCACCGTTCCTCCCCGTTGTGTGTGCATTGGTGAGTGTGTGTGAATGCGTGTGTGTTTATGTGAGTGTGGGAGCGTGTGCGTGTGTGTTGTTTCTCTCCCGGTCCACTTTCTCCACTTTGTCTCCGCCAGGACTTTTCCTGCCTGAGATGCGGAGGAATCATCTGTTTTTATTTTAATAAGGACGGGGGGGTTATTTTTCTTATTCTCAAACACTTTACACCCCCTTCTTTCTGCCCCTCTCTCTCTCTCTCTCTCTCGCACACACACACACACATCCCCATCCTTTCTCCTATTTTTTTACCCTATTTTTTTTTACCCCCTCTACCACGCCATTTGAAATGAGGAGGAGAAAGGGAAAGCAGAGGCAGCGGCAGCACCAGCAGCGAGGAGAGGAGAGGGGGGAGTGATGAGTCAATACAACTAATAATTTAATGGGGACAGAGAGGGAGAGACGGAGTGAGAGGGGGAGAGACAGAGAGGGAGATAGAAAGAAAGAGGAGCTCCGTCCGGACGCCAATCCCCAGCCAACAGGACACCTCCTACTATTACTATCAAGGCAGCTCTCTTATGCATCCACAGCGAGCCTTATTCATCCTCGACATCGGAAAGTAAACCGCACTTTTTGACCCCCCTCTCCTTGTTTTATTTTGCGAACCTGTTTCGACTGTCCGCATATCGTCTCCACATCGCCTCCATGGCAAGCTCACACAGTCGCTTGTTATTATTTTTTCTCTCTCAGTCTGCCGGCAGTCAAATCTAGCTAAGCCGACGTTGAGCTATTTTTTCCTGTAGTCCCTTCGTGAACATCCACAGCGAGGGTTTATTAGGTCTCGGCGGCGGTTGTTGTTATTACAACTGTGTCCGAGGTGCTTTGGTTTGTGCTGGCGGCTGCTGGCTGTACTGCGCGGCTGCCTGCTCGCCGATTTGGATGTTGTGCTGCGAACTAAAGCCGAAGTCGCCTTCACTTGTAAGCGTTGCTAAATGTCGCCGGTTTTAGCTCCTCGCGTTGCCGTCTTTTTTCCTCCACTTGGACGGGATTAGCTGTAACGTTAGTGCTGCACACTCTTGTCTCTCTCCGTTTCCCGCACACACACACACACACGCACGCACACACACACACACCACCGCTCACCAATGTTCGCCTATCGCGGTCCATCTCGACCTCGTCCTCCCCTGCACAGACCCGGGTTGTTGTTGTGTTTTCGCACCGCCTGCCAGTCCGCTGCCAAGAGGAGCAGGAGAAAGCGGGTTTCTGAACACTGATTTTCGGTCACCTCTCGCTGTCATGCACACGTAGAGAGAACAGGAGAGGAACCGGGAGTTGTTTCGGGGAGGGGGGGTTTCTTTCTTTTTCTTTTTTCTTTTTTCTACCCTGGCCAAACTTGAAGAAGACGCGTTTTCCAGCCGCTGTTGTATGCTCTCCAGTGCTGAAGTGCTGCGGTTCAGGTTGGTCTGAAGTTTTTTTTTTCTTCCTTTCTTTTTTTTTTTTTTAAACTTCAACTTGTCCTCTCTGAACGCCCCCCCCCTTTTTTTTATTTAACAGGAGCGTGTAAATGGGGTGGCCCAGAACCAAGCATTGGGGGGGGGGTGTCTCTGATGAGGAATATATGCAGTGTAGAAAATGACTGGGTTCGATTTCCAGGTGTGTACAGGTGGTGTTACCTGACGTGTGACTCGTTTTGTTTTAAATACCTGCTTTGCAAAGTGTTGAAGTAAAAGGCCACTAGTGTAAAAACTTTAAGTACCTACAGTAAAAGTACTGATGATGCAAAATTGCGTCATATTCATGAATCAGTTAATGTGTACATCACTTTATTTTCTCTCTAGATTGGCAGCTACCTTTATTCATATAATGATACAGTGCAATTTATTAGTATTTTTTCTTTAATCTGCAAAATAATAGGGAACTAAGGCTTCAAAGGTACCCTTAAATAAAATGCCAGTGTACTAATGCTGCACTTCAGTGAAGTAACTGAGTAAATGCACTTAGTTACATACATTCTACAACTGGTCCTATTCATATACATATTTAATCCATTGTTGGACATTATAACATTAAAAGTAGTGTGGTAATGGGGTAAAGGTCTGCCCTTTAGAGGTGACGCGTCCGTTTGAACTTTTGCTCTGGTTCTTGTGTTTTAAGGTCATATAAAGATCCTGACCTGAATCCGGACTGTATCCGGGTCTGGATTCCTTCGGCTCCCCCTTCTGTTGGGAATTAGTTGCCTCATTGCATGTTATGAATGGGGGAGTTCATGATCTTTTGAGTGGGGGTGGATGATTTTGCCCTTTTCACTCTTTGACAGCAGCATTCCAGTTCACATCCTCCAGCACCCACCTGCACGCACACTCTCATTTCTCTTGCGTCCTGATATTATTGTTATTGTTGCTGTTATCGATCAGATTGTGGACGTTTGCCCCAGCACTTCTAATAATGTAGGAAGCCCTGTGTGTGTGTGTGTGTGTGTGTGTGTGTGTGTGTGTGCACCTGTGGGTAAAACAGCCGCCCTCCATCTTTCCTTTTTGTCTCCTCCTCCCTTTTCTTTCCCACTTTTGATGACTACCCTCATGACTCAGCTACTGCCTGATTTGGAGTTTCCTCAAGCTGCTCTCTACCCCCCACCCCATCCTAAAGTTGTAAACTCATCGTGCCCCACGAATGTTTCGCTGCACTTGCAGAATCTAAAAATAAAGTTCACACCTGTAAAGACATGTAACTGACTTTGTTTGTCTGTCACAACAAAATGACGGTGCGGCCTTTCGCCTCCTTTTTTCTCTCCGTGCTGCGTCATGAATGTGAAGCCGCACAAAGTGACTCACAAACTGAATTACGTTGGTTTCCCCTTCGGTGCGTGCACCGCAGAGCAACCTTGTTCCTTGAACTGCACTGTATTTATTGAAGTGGAATCTCCCAGCAAATTAATGTATTTGCACTAAAACCGGGGCTTGTTTGCCTCCTCTCACATGGGAATTTCTAGTGGGACGCCCATACATAATACATGTGCTGAAAAATGGGAACATTACGGCGGCAAGAAGACATCACCGTGGCCCGAGTCATCATAACCAAGGCGAATTGACAGTTACTGCCGTAATGGGTCTGTTCTCAGAGGTCTCAATTACTTAAAGCACTTTTTTTGCTCGATAAAAATGTCCCTTCACATTTTCACGTGTCAGTGATATCAACACAAAAGATTTGGTGTTCATTGCTGCCCTTGTGTTACATTTCAGCTCTCCATCCTCGTGCTTCGTTTATGCCACGCACATATCTCCGCTGGCAGCTGATTATGTGCTGTTTCTGTGCCCCCCCCCCCAGGTGATAGTGAGCAGAGGTGCTGAGAATGATGGAACATCTCAGCGAGACGTGTTTGGGCAAGGAGAACTCGGAGCTGGTCAACAGCATGGCAGAGGCCAAGGCCCCGCCGGCCAAGCTGCCCCGGCTGGAGCAGAACGGCAGCCCCCTGGGCCGGGCTCGGCTGGGCAGCACCGGGGCCAAGCTCGGAGGGGTCCCGTACAAACCCGCCGGCCACCTGCTGAAGACCTGCCATAAGAAAGGTAAGAACGAGAGGAGCTGGTGAAACGATCGGCTTTTTAAAACTTTAGTGGAGCGAAAGAAAATTATTGGACATAAGTGGGGAGATGGATGGATGGTAAACATTTGTAGGTTCTAGAATCTCAAATTGGTTGATTGAGTTTTGGTTTTTTTGGAGCGTTTGTTGGAAAAAATGATCCGTTTGAAGAAGACTTCCCAATGGGTTCTGGGAAATTAATCACCGGTTGACAGAAAATTAATAACAAATCAAATGTTCAAGCACATATCCCCAATATGAGCTCCTAAGATATGAAAAATTTCTGCTTTTCTTTGTTTTATGTGACACAAAAAACTGAACATTAGGGGGTTAAAATGTTAGTGGGACACTTTATTTAGAAATAAACGTTTTTTTTAATTTCAGAGACAAAATGATTAAAAATATTTAAATTAAAATAATCATTACCTTCGGCTCGGTTTTCTGACATCTTCTATATTCATCATTTATACTTAACGAGATAGTCAACAGAAGTGTTAATGGCTGGTTTCAGTCCCAGCCTGTGGCAACCACATGCAATACAAATGTAGTATACTCAGTTCTGTGTGCATTCGTAATGAGTAAGAGGAAATATAAGCAATGTAGAAAGAGGAAAGTAATTTAAATGCAGTTTAAATAGGCCCCCTCCCACACACACACACACACACACAGACCTTCCACCCACCACCACCCCTGCATGCTCTCCAAAACTCTTAAACCTTTTTACAATGCTTCTTTAGTCATCTCAGCATGCACGCACACACACACACACACACTGCACACACTCCCACTTATTTGCCCAGACAATAGCTAATAGAAGAGCACTGTGAGACTTATTCCTGTGCCGTGCTGCATAGCGCTGTGTCACTGCTCCTCGCTCCAACCCCAGCCCTCCTGCTCTGACATTTGTTTATTAAGGGAAAGTTTCGGTCCTTTAAGAGCCATTGCTGTTTAAAGGGAGTCTCTACTTTGAGATTATGACATAGCTTTTTAATATAACCAGTGTCATCTTGTGAAAAAACACCAGGCAAAGCCATCCAATATGCGAACCTTTATTTTATGATTATGTTTCTTTATTTTTGGGGGGTTTGAAAACCTGCAGGTTTGGAGTTGTAATAGCGCTTGGCTGCTAGGGCTCAAATGTTTGTTTGTTTGGCTGGTTTGATTTTCTTTGGCCGAGAGGGACTCGGGAACTCTTGGAATGTAGCTGCGCGAGTGTCCTCGGATGGGCCGTTTCTCTTATTCACTGCTTTTTATCTACGTGTTGCACGCCAGCTGAGAGAGCCTAATTTCTCACCTTCATCATCGCTGCTTCTCTTGGCCTCCTACAACGTTTGTTCCTCCAAGCATCCTCTTTGCCCTCCCTTCCTCTTCCTTTCCCTCTCATCAGTTTTTTTTTTTTTTTTTTAAATTTTAGTAAAGGGTGAAGCAGCCGGGGGGGGGGGGCTGGTCCGCCACGGAGGCTTCGCAGAGGGCCCACAGTGGCCATTGTGTCCGAGCCCGAAACAATATTTACCGCAGCCCTCTCTGGGCTCCCTGGAAACAAAGCCAGTATTGATCCCCCAAATGAACCTACACAGCAGTCTTTATTGTTAGATCTTTATCTATTAAAATCAGGGCAGGAGAAAAGCAGCTCTTTCAGCACATTCTTTTGCATCTGTTGGCTTATTGATTGTTTTGCTAGAGCTGTTTGCATCTTCTGGAATGCTTGGGATTGGAAAATATGGGAATCTAAATCATTTTTATCTGCGCTGACAGTGTACGTAAAGAAATGTATCCAGGTGGCAGCAGGCAGGGCAGAGACCTACCTAGAAAGTAGGCCAACAGGGCATCATTTTCAGCACGAAGTGCAGTAAGCTATGTACCTCTGATCAGTGCTTTGACATAATTTCGTGTTTCTGTTTTTTATTCAGACTAAAACTTCAAAAGGCCAAGCTGTCCCCGTGCCCTCAAAGTCTAAATTTCATGGCTGTTGTTTTAGCCAAAATGGCATATTGGGTGATATTTACACAGTTGGTCCCTTGAACATTTGACAGTCTTTGGACAAGGATTGTTCATCCTACCTAACAGCAGAACCACTGTTGACACAGACTCGTAAACCTCAGGGTGCAGAGGTGGCTCGGGATTTGAAGCGCTGCATCATGGGAAGATGATTTTGGGCTGGCAGGCAGTGGGGAAAAAAAAAAAGCTAATGTGATCCCAGCACCTTGACAGTGAATAAACAGTGCATTGTGCCAAAAAAAAAGAGATGAGTTGAAGGATTTTATTTTGCGGCCGCTTCGTGTTTGTTCACGCCGAGCTTAAGGTTATCGTTCTGTCTAATATACATGTACAGTATATTTTTGTTTGGCACAAGCAATGCCAATCATTAGGCCGTAGTGCAACGCCTCTGCAATATTATGTCATCATCTTAAAGCTTTAGGCAACAGCAAGGAATCCTACAACGTTTAAAAATGAGTCTTAAGATGGGAATATGGAGCAAAAAGCGTCAGAGGGGACATGATGGAAATGGAAAAAAGAACAAGGAGGGCAATTTCTTAAAAGACTAAACAAATTATGTCTCTAAAATTATGCACCCAAGTAATATCTGATCCCTCAAGCCGATGATATCGTTTGGCAATGGGACAAAGAGGTGAAGGTTTAGAAGGAAATTGCCCCATAAAAGATTAAATATGCCTTTGTGGTGCAAACTTCTGTTCAGAGCTTACACCTGCAGCAGCAGCAATCTGGATATTCACTCCTAATCCCTCGACAGTCAGCCTCAGTGTAACTTAATCATCTGCACTAAATTTTAATCCCATTCCTCTGCAAACAGAGGAGAAGGTCAGAGTTTGCATGTGAAGAAATGTGAACCCACTCAGTGTCGGTCTGTGTCTCCTCGTCTTCAGGCAACATGCTGCCTGTGTTCTGTGTGGTCGAGCACTACGAGAATCCCATGGATTTTGACAGCAAGGAGGAGCACGCTGAATTTGTCCTGGTGCGCAAGGACATGCTCTTCAACCAGCTCATCGAGATGGCCCTGCTGTCACTGGGCTACTCCCACAGCTCAGCAGCCCAGGCCAAAGGTAACCACTCACTGGCTCTCATCATTGTCATCTCGCCTCTGATCTGGAGCTCTTCTTTTATGCTTATTAGCATCTTTTTTGACATGCTGGTACTTGTGCACTTACACTCTTTGTGCCTCACTCAAATCTACACACACACACACACACACAGTCTGTGACCATAATAGCCTACCGCCAGCAGATCTGAAGCCACAGTAACACAACCTGACACTGATCCCAGAAAGGAGATGCTCAAGTCTCCCAGGGGTCATACACTACACATTCCCACACAGATGTATGCTCTCACTCTCACAGAGGCCAGCTGCACAGGTTTGCCCACTAAAATGTTTACATACGCATTTACTTCAGCACTCATATTGTATATATTTATATACATATACCCCTGGTGACAGTGGGTGGGAGCGGCAGGTGGAGGAAGGGGTCTGCTAATTGCACCTGAGCACATGTAGGCTGAGTGCAGCTTTTTCAGGGTGCCTCGATACGTGCTCTTTTATTATAGGCTGTCCATCACACTGCACATACATGTACATCCTAGGCCATCTTCCCTCATAAGCAGTCTTCCTCCTCTCTGTCTGCTGTTCGGGCTGCCGCCGTTTTAACGGCACTCTCAGGAAAAATTCCCGCGTGGTTGTTGCGATTTCAGTGATAATTAAGAAAATAAAGAGCGTTTATGGCACCGGAATGGTTCTGGGGGTATCTGCGCGTGGCTTCGTTCCTAGTGTGCGTGTTTACGGCTTTGAGCGGTGAAAGCGAGCTGATGTATTTGCTCGTGTGCCCACTGTTGTGCTTTTGCTTCCAAATCTGTGATCATTCTCGTGCATTTCCACCTCTTACCCATATTTACGCGTGCGTATGTGTATTTTGCATCATCCAGGTATGATTCAGGTGGGGAAGTGGAACCCCGTCCCCCTGTCATACGTGACAGACGCACCAGACGCCACAGTGGCAGACATGCTGCAGGACGTCTACCACGTGGTCACGCTTAAGATCCAGCTGCACAGGTGAGAAACAAGTCCACAAGTTAGGGCACACGTACACTGGAGTATTTACCATTCAACCAAGCCAGATCGTGCGCACACGCTCATACGTATTCTTACCTGAGGGCTAACCACAAAACTGTGTCATGTGTTGCGCTATTTATCCACCTGGATTATTTTGGTGTGAGTTTCCCAGTTTTGAAGATGTACTGCCTTCTCCTCAGTATCATGGAACTAAATGACGCATACTTTGTGGTGCAGAAAGTACCGAGAGAATACACAATTTGAAAAATTCGGCAGCAATTATGGATTTCCAGAAACAATAACCCGGTTACTCAAAACAATCCACAAACCTCGCTGTGAGTCGTTTCTCTTTGCTGTCTGCATCCGCCGAGCGTAGGGTGTGCGAAGCTAACGAACGTCACAGCGTCAGTGTTTATCACACTGTTTATTACACATGCTAGTGGTGCTTTTGTCACTAGTGTGAGCTTCTTGTATCACCTATAAAGAGCGACACAATGGATGTTCTTTTTAAATAACCGCGGGGCCACGATTCCTGGAAAGAGGCATGAATGTTATTCGGCCAGTTTCTCAAATGGATCTTTGGGTTCTTTTAGCACCACAACACAAACTAAGTCCGACAACTTGGCAGCCATCTTGAAATCTGCGCACTTATTTGCAGTTATTTTGAAGCGTGCAGCTAAATAAGCTTTATTTTCAAAGGTCACAGAGACAGAAAACTTAGTTTACCCCAAAATAAGATTTAAAGAAGCTTCTTTAATTTAAAAAAGTTCTACTCTGACCACCATCTTTGCTCTTATTGAATTCACTGCGACTCTTTGAAGCATGTTTCTGATCTCACTTCAGCTGACATTCATAAAACGGGATGAATCACACCAAAATCAGTTAGACAGAGAAATACCACAGCAGATTAAAAATACATACACTCGATTTTTGGACTAACTATCCCTTTAATGTGTGCAGCGATAAAATTATACAGATTAGTCTCTGCTTCTAGCGTTAACACACATAGTGTGTAGGTGCCAGTTTGCGTGTTTCATACTGAGAATAAAGTTATTACTCAGACTGGTCGTTCCCAGGAAGTGGGAAAAACCCATTCAGAGAAGGTCTCCGCCCGGTGAAGAAACACTGATGGGAACACGGATTCCAAAGCATCCTCCTGTTCTTGCTAACAATGTAGCTCATTCATATTAAGTGATTTTAACTAACGCGCACTTGGCGTTTTGCAGTGGAAACATAAAATATGAAAATAAAGTAGCAGTTTTTAAGCCGAGCTCTGCGTCAGCTCCTCTCATAAAAAAATGAATGTGGTCGGTGACTGCGTGGCTAAAAATGACTCACCTGAAGTAGTTCCTTAAATAAACCTGGCTACACTGGATATTTTTAAGCAAAAATATATTTCTTTGGAATCCACGTTGCGAACGATGGAGCAGACTCAGGAGCTGAAACCTTCTTAGACCCAGTGCTGCTAGCTTTCTCCTGTCATCACTCACCATATTGTATGCTAAATTATTCTCTGTAGGTGTGAGGCTTTGTCATATTTATACACACGGCAAGAGCGTACGAGCATTTATAGACACGGACACAAACGGGCTTGTATGCACTCGTGGACACACACACACACACACGCACACAGAAAACAGCCGACCGGCTCTGGCGTGGAGGCTTGTGCCAGCTGCACGCTAACCCAGTGTTCTGCAGCCCTCTGGAGAGCTGTTTCCACTCTTCTTCTACCCCGCTCTGCCTCTTCCTTTTCTCTTCCCTCTCCTTCTGTTTCCCCCGCCACCAACACCGTCGCCACCCACCTCCACCAGTGAAGCACTCACACACGCACTGACTGATGTGAACACGTCCAACAGCCAGACTACAGAAGGTTGTGTTTATTTCCGGCTTGCTAGCCCCTGAATGCATGGATAGCTGTCTTTCTCCACTGCCCCTCTCTCTGCCTGTCTCTCACGCTCACTCTCCCTCCTCGCGTTCACTTCCGTCTCCCCAGAGGCTCTCTAGCTGCTGGAGCAGTTTAAGGTGTTCTGGAAAATCCATTGTTTGTGTGTTAGAGTGTGCGCGTGTGTGTTTTCTTACTAGCAGATGTTAGCCTCGACTGTGGCGAGCATCCCTTTTCTGTTCCATTCTCCTGTTATCTCCTCGCTCGTAACATTTCCAACACACTGGATGACAGATTTATGGACACACACACACACATAATGTCTCACACACACTCCCGTCCCTCTCTTCCTCATGTCTCGAGCCAGGTTTAATGAAAAGTAAATATCTTTTACATTTTCAAAACCCTGAATTCAGTCAGCGTCTCTGCAGCTCGTGATTCCAGAGAGCAGCTTGTTTGAACACAGCTCCATTCTGATTGTGCCGTATATACGTAATTGTCAATATTGTTATTGGTTTGTATTTGTTTTTCCTCTTTTTCTCTACCCACCGCCAAACTCTTAAAGCCTTCTCTCCCCCCTCCCGCCCCCGAGCCCCGACTGCAGCAGAAATCTCGCCAGTAACACCTTAAATTGTTTCGCCGAGCACAACAAGCCAGGAAGGTAGAAGTAACACGAAATAATAGTCGCCACATGCAGCTGATGTATAATTCATGCATCAATCCAGCAGATGTGTTGTATAAAGTAATTAACTAATCAGAACAATCAGGAGAGAGAGAGAGAGAGAGAGAATCTGAACGAGGGAGGGAGATCGAGGTAGGCAGAGAGAGAGAGAGAGAGAGACAGAGCAATCTCCAGATGCATCTGCTTGATGCGCCAAATGAAATCTGTCTGTCTTGGAGGGGCGCTTGCAGCAGGAAAAACGAGCAGGGACCTGCGTGCGTTCAGCTCGCGTTCTCTCCGGTTTCCTCCCCGCCTATCTGACCAGTTTATCCGTACACGCTCCTCGGCCGGGGTCCGGCCAAATGCTGCGGCCGCGTCTGGCGCAGGTGTTTTAGGGAAAGTAATTCGCTCCCAGAATTTTTAGCTCAGCACTTGATGAGTGGAGAAATGATCAGTCGAATTGACTGACAGAAAATTAATCAGCAGTAACGACGACAGTCGGAAAGGTTCGAGCTCCTCGCGGTTGAGGATTTTGGTGCTTTTGTCTTTTTTTAGAATTTTTTTTTAGAAAAACAAGCAGCTGTAATTTGATTTTAGACATTTTTTCTTAGTGTTTTCTGATAGGCTAGGTTGACTAGCAAAAACAGATAGTAAATTATACTAGAATAAAATAGCCTCCAGTTGCAGTTTTCAAATGTTAGTTAATCTAGGCTGAGTAAAACCATGTATCTCAATTCTTATATTTATGTAGTATTATTATAAGTCTTATGTAGAGGGTACTACAGTTACAAAGTACACTCTGTACCAGTGCTGTCTCATATTGAACACAGTGAGTTGTGTCATATTCCATTTCATACGTTTCACAGCAGCAACATTTTATGAAGTTTAATAACAGATAATAATTCCCCGTGTGGTTTTACTTGCAGTGCTCTCAGCTAGCTGGGATTAGCATCGTTACACCTGCTGACTGATGGAGCCTCCCTCTATTGGCTGAAAGTAGTTTACAGTTAGCAGAGGGAGGAAACCAAAGACCATCATGGTGCATCCGTGCACTCAAAACATTATGGGGAAATTTGAAAGCGTGCAGTTTAAGATGCAGAGATATTTTTTATTTGTTATGATCTGTGACGTTGGATTGAAGCCGCTGCAGCAGTTAGGTCCATGTGAAGTAGATACAATGTCACATTTCCTTGAGGTGACTGTCGTTGTGATTCGGTGCTGTATCAATAAAATTGAGCTGAATTGAAGAATCAGCTGCAGCATTGTGAATTTTAGCATCAGAGCTGCTGGCCTGTCTGTCTCAGTCTCTGTTCCATCTGAGTTTTTTCTCATACTCTACTCTCTCCCCTCTTCTCCTTTCTATCCCCGTCTGTCCTTTCCTCACACTCTTCCCTTCTCTCCTTCTCCCCATCCTTCTCCTCCCTGTCACCCTCCACCCCAAATCCCTGCGTTTCTCTTCCCTCTCTTCACAGTTGTCCTAAGCTGGAGGACCTGCCGCCCGAGCAATGGAGCCACTCTACAGTAAGAAACGCCCTCAAGGAGTTACTCAAAGACATGAATCAGAGCTCTCTGGCTAAAGAATGTCCTTTATCACAGGTGCTGAAGACCAATCTGCTTATTCCAAAAAAAAAAAAAAAAAAGCAAAAAAGCCCAACCCTATGCCTTTGCTGTCATATCGCACAACTAAACAAACATCACTATCTCCATCACCTCCGTCTTTAACTTATCAAATGCCGTGAGTTTGATCACACGGGAAAGAGAAAATCCAAATCACCGGCTATTGTCATTTGTTTGCCTCTTGATGTTTTTTTTTTGTTTCTTTTACCACCCACGACACACACACACACACACACACACACACACACACTCGTATGCACCAGCAGCCAAAAAGCAGAGGTGTTGTTGAACGTATGGTTATTGTGAGATAAACACTGGCCCGAACCCAGAACAATCTGGATGCTTTTTTGTTCTTTTTCTCGTTTGGTTCATTCTCAACATTTCAGGCTGGAGGTATGTGCGCTCGCATGTTTAGGTTTTATATTCTCTGTCTTTTCTTCATTTTCTTTCTTTTCTTTTTCGTCGGCTGGGAGGTTGGATAGAAAGCACTAGCACAGATATTGTATTAACAGGCGGTGTAGTCAGTATATCACAGAGGCAGCTCTGGAGTGAATGGAATGAAATGGCAGTATATCTCTCACAGGGGCCAATAATGTGTGTGTGTGTGTGTGTGTGAGAGTTACAATGCAAGGAGATATGCCTGCACCTGTGTGTATTTACTTGTATATCAATGTGCAGAGCGCATATGCGAAAGTGCTATTTGTGTTTTGCATGCGAGTGTGTGCATTCCGGTCTGAGCATGTGCGTAGGTGCCTTCAGTATGAAGCCAGCTCTCCTCCTAGGCCACCGTATGGTCACCTGGAGACCCTCATTTGCGCTGTGTGCGTACGCGTGTGAGTGAGCCGCTGCTCTCTGTGTGTGTCTGTGTGTGCGCGTTTAGCCGAGCATGAGCAGTGCGCTGATGATGTAAAGAGTCCCTGGGTGGCGTTCATGGCGGAGCCCAGCCCGGTCTGGTAATCACCCTGTTTACGGTCCATATGTGAAGACGGCTCAGAAGAGAGCACACGCTAGCTCAGAGGATTTACCACACAAGCACACACACTCTTGCTCAGACACATATTTGCTATATTGACATACACAGCAGTCTCAAATTAAACTGAAGATTGTTTTTGGTTTACGGAGGGGACGAGCTGCAGACCTGAAATTATCGGAACCTTCTTTTCTTCGTGTGTACCTCATGCATTTAAACAGCCAATCTGGATTTAAGTGACAGCGTTTAAATGGCAGAAACTGCAGCCGTCCTTTGCAGATTTATGGCAGCTACAGTCAAAACTTAAGGCAGCAGGCTTAAAAAGAATAATCCAGTTTTTAAGTTTTCATGTAACTTGGCAGCTTTGTCGTGTTGCTGCTCGATAATCTGATCTTCTTACATGTATCTCTGTCTGCCTCGCCGCAACGTGGCTGCCATGATGGTGTTTGACATCTGTTACTCTGTGGGGTTGCATGTGGCCAGTTACACCCACGGAGTGGCAGTTTGCTCCTCCTAAACCCGATTGGTTTACGACTGCAGTTGTCCGCACGTTGCTCCGATACACGGACTCCCTGCCTTGCGAGCGGTGATGTCACCGCCTGTGTGCAGTCTCATGCGAAGGTGAGAAGCCAGGAAGCGTTTGGCCCACCCGCTGAGATTTCTGAGTTGACAGAAAAAAAGGAGAAATGAGTGGGAGGGGAAAGGGGCGTTGCAAGAGGGAGCAGAAGATTGGCACCTTTTTAGGATTAGTGTTTCCTTGATATTCTGCTGCGTAATCCCAGACCGAAAAGAGAGGTTAACAGATGAAGGAATCACAGCGAGCGAGTGAAAGAGAATTAGCCCACCTCTGAACAGGGCTGTGAAGAGAGAGAGGGAGGAGGGGGAGTAGAGCAGCGAGGGGAGGGCGGCGGGGCGTTATTTTGTGAAATGCTTCTTTTGTCCGGTGTCTTGTCAAACATTTAGTTTCATTCTTTTGTCGCCGGGAGTCATGCTTTGTGTGTTTGGCCTACAAACGGCACGAGGAGAGAATGCAGTATTCACTGATGTCTGTTGTCATTCCACTAGAGGAACTGATTCTGACCTGCACTAAATATGAAGCAGGCTTAAGGATGCGCAGTTAAAAGCCGGGAGAAGCGTCTGCAAAATACAGCTCCTCCCTCAATCGGGCTCATTTTTGTTTTCTGAGGTTGCTACCAAGCTTAGCATCCCCCTTGCCCATGTTCTCAGAAACTATGGCAACAAACGAGATCCCCCACCAC
>JAMQGT020003647.1:0-56571 GCA_024447675.2 Pterophyllum scalare | reverse complement strand
TATTATTCTTTGACTCCACTACAGCATCAGCTGAAGCCTGGTGTTTTGGTTGTTTTTACCCACTGGCACTACACTTGTAGAGCAACCTGCATGGTATCTGATGCATTACATTTAGAGATTGAGGATTCGTACAGGTTATAGCATTATTATTAAAAAAAAATTTCTTGACCTGGGAAGTTAATGTGCTCAGCTTTCCTTTTCTCTTCTACCACTGGTCGTTCTTGTCTTTCTTGTCTCTGCGCTACCAGAGCACTGCGGCATGTTTTATTGCAATTGTAGTTTCTTTTTCCATTGTGCTGCATTTCTACTTTTAGCAACTGGGTGAGATCTCACCAGGTGCGCAATGTGGATGGGAATGTTTCCCATCTTGTTTCTTTTCTTTTTTTTTTAAAGTAGACTGTCAAGAATTTCTGACGTCAGTGGTGATTTGAGTGATCTGATGGGTGATCTGAATTTTTAGATGTACCCGAGTGGAACTTCGATGGCTCAAGCACCTACCAGGCCGAAGGCTCCAACAGTGACATGTACCTCATCCCAGTCCGCATGTTCAGGGATCCGTTCAACCTTGACCCCAACAAACTGGTTCTCTGTGAGGTCCTGAAATACAACCGTTTACCTGCTGGTACAGTTTTCCTCATTTTTTTCCACGCTTTTTCTGTTGAGCTCACTGAAGATCACAACAAATAAGACTATGCTAACTTTTATTTTAGAAACTAACCACAGAGCCAGCTGCAAGAAAGTGATGGAGGAGGTCAAAGAGCACTGTCTGTGGTTTGGGATGGAGCAGGAGTACACGCTTTTAGGGACAGACAGACATCCGTTTAGCTGGCCTCCAAATGGATTCCCGGCACCCCAAGGTGAACCGAGCTGCCATTTGTCTCTTTTTTTATACAGTTTAACAAATACACAACCGATAAACCACTAAAATATGGGTTTCCAGCTTCTGGTAAATCCTTGGCCTGTTATCTAGGCCATATTTATAAAAACAATTTCTACACTTAACTATTGGATTTGACTTGACTTTCTGAGTGTTGCATTCCAGACTGGGCAGGGTGAAAAGAAGCAATATCCAACTAACTACAGAATTACTCATGTGGGTGTCAAATCAAAGAAAGGAACATAGTGAAATGTAGATTAATGCAGTTTCTAAACCTCTATAAACACAATCACATTCTTGGGGAGCTTGTAAGTCCAGTTGGACTTATTTTATTATTTTTGTTTTCTTTACTTCGTGATGCCTATATGTGACCAAAAAGCGCTGAGGAATTAAGAAGTATGTATGTTTTCCAGAGGTTTTCATTTTTGTCATCATGTTTTTGCCTTTAAGGCCCTTACTACTGTGGGGTGGGGGCCAACTGTGCTTATGGAAGGGACATTGTGGAGTGCCACTACCAAGCCTGCCTCTATGCTGGGATCAAAATCTACGGCACCAATGCTGAAGTTATGCCATCTCAGGTAAAGTAATACTCTAATACACAGTGGGAGGAAACAGCATTCACTTTGACGTCTATTTGCGCATATTGTTGGTAATACTTTATAATAACCTAATAAAATTAACATCATTTACCTAATCATTAGTAACATTATATTCAAATGCTCACAAAGATGTTAAGCATTGGTTTGTAATAAAAGCTTTAAATAGTCCCATCTTTCCCTTTGTGCTTCTAGCATTTCTGGTTTGGATTCTTATTTTGCATTTCTGGCTGTTGCACTTCTTTTGTTTGCTTTGATGAGATAAGTTTGCGACATGATACATTATCTTGCTGGAAGCAGCCATCACTAGACGGTACCTCCCCAGCTTACAGTGCATACCCTGACTTTCTTTGACATACGCAGATGGTTCAGTGATGCCAGACAACAGTGAAAAGAGTCTCAGTCCTCCACAATTACTTTCCTAAACTTAACAAACTGGTTTGGTACTGATAGCGAAACAGATAGCAAAAGAGAAAGCACCGCTGCCCGCCTACTTGAATGCACTTTCAAGCAAGTTTTATAAAATTAGCTACAACTTTGATTACAGCTCATTAACCATCCAGATGTAGTTAATAACAGTAGTTAATAACCATTTACAAACATTTATAGACGTCAGCTGCAGCTTATGTAATTAATTATCAACTTACAGTGCTTATTATAAAGTGGTACCCTTTTGTTTTTTCATTTTTTATTGTGTGCCTAACCTCGAGCATTTCCCTCTGCTCTCTGCATCGTTTTTCCTCTGGCTTCAGTGGGAGTTCCAGGTGGGTCCCTGTGAGGGTATTGAGATGGGTGACCATTTGTGGGTTGCACGTTTCCTGTTGCATCGCGTCTGTGAAGATTTTGGGATTCTAGCAACAATGGACCCCAAACCGCTGAAGGGCTGGAACGGGGCTGGTTGCCACACAAATGTCAGCACCAAGCAGATGAGGGAAGAAGGAGGACTGCAGTAAGTAAACATTTGCTTTAAAACCTGTTATGACTTTAAAAATACACACATGCATAAGCACTTAATTTTATTAGACAAATGAAATGCTAGTTGAAAATAGCTCTTATATGTTTTTTAAATTCTTATTTTAATTTTAAATTTCTTTAAAATGCAGCATTATATACACTCACCCGATACTTAATTAGGTATAACTTCCCCATTTAAGTGGCCTTCAGGAATAGTTCTCCAGGCTTCTTGAAGGATATTCAAAGCTCTTCTTTGGAAGCTGGCTGCCTTTAAAATCTGATGGCACTTTTCTGCATTCATAATTCCACCTAACACCACTGCAGCCCCAAATTATGATTGAATCTCCACCGTGTTTTACAGATGGTTATAGAGGCTCACTGTCCTCCTCTCCTCCATACATACTGACGATGATTTGAACCAAAATTTCAGGTTGAATTCATCACTCCATAAGACCTGTTGCCTTTGATTTGCGGTCGAGTTCTTGTGTAATTTGGCATACCTCAGCCTTTTCCCTTTCTTAAGAATGGCTTCTTGGCAGCCACCCTTCCACTGAGACCATTAATAATGAAGCTTCAGCAGAGCGCTGGTTCAACAGAAGAATGAGCTACATCTCTCAGGTCCTGTGTCAGGTCTTTGCAGGATTTTTGTCCTATTTCTTAAGGCCATAACTTTCCGATACTATATTTTTGTCCTTCATTTGTCCGGTTACATAATATCTTAAGGACACACTGCACACCATGTCAAGATATGGTTGGCTTTCAGCTTTGATGGCTATCAAACTATGTCATCTTTGGTATGTTGAAGGAACAAGCTGGACTGGAGAAAAAAAGTGGTGAAAACCAACCAGTGTCCAAAGAAAATTTAAGAAAATGTAAAAAATAGTGGACATAGTGGAGTTTTTGTCCATTTTGTAGTCAGATTACTTCTGCTGCCTTGTAATCCATGATGTTTCATTAAGCAGCCATGATGGTCTTAATCTTTAGTGATCACACTAAACAGCCCACTTATTGATGATCAACATATTGCCTGATGAAGTAGCCTCTAAACATGGTAAAGAGAGGAAACCTCAGAAACAGCAACAAATGTCTTTCTTTGACGGCAGGTACATCGAGCAGGCCATCGAGAAACTGAGCAAAAGGCACGCCGAGCACATTCGTGTGTACGACCCTCGCGATGGCCAGGACAACATCAGGCGTCTCACGGGCCTCTACGAAACCTCCAGCATCCATGAATTCTCTGCCGGTGTGGCTAACCGGGGCGCCAGCATCCGCATCCCTCGTCAGGTGGGGCAAGAGAAGAGAGGCTACTTTGAGGACCGCCGCCCTGCAGCGAACTGTGACCCATATGCAGTGACGGAAGCCATCGCCAGAACTTGCCTATTGGAAGAAAGAGAAGGAGAAGGAAAAGCAGCAAAGTAGAAGCAAAACTGAGCCCTTTTTTAAAAATAATTTATCATAGCAGCAATTTATAAAGTAATACACACTCGTCTGTGACTAAACTGGACTGGACTATAGGGATTCAATAAAGTACAAGATATAAAATAATATATAATGATGATGCTACATTGAATGTGTAACATTAGAGAAGTCAAATAAAGAAAAAATGGTGCTATGGTTGCCTCTGATCTGTTTATCTCAGAAAGTCTCCTCATATTTCACTTTACATTGGTATGACTGTAGTTGTAACGTTCTTATACATTAAGTTTGCCAGTTTGTGCTCTTGTTGTAGTTGATGTCATGTCTTTTTACAACTGCACATTCCCGATACAAGGGCTGCTGTCATTATGTGCTTTGTCCCTGAATAATGAGGAGTGGCAAATATTACAAAGAGAGCTTGGTCCCATCCTGAACTCTCCACAAATAAGAGTGGGGGTCCCAGAAGCCTTTATGAATTTTGTTCTGTCAGTGCATTCTTTAGTAGGCATGCTTCAGTCATTAGATGGTGAAAGTGGCTACGAAATGAGCAAGGCACCAGCCAGTTATAGAGATGGGTTTGCTGAGTTCAGCCTCAGTCGTGGCATACTGAGGACTGGAATCGACAAATCATACACAGGGGAGAGTTTAATGCCTGGGTAAATGTGAACTCACAGGCAAAGCACATCTTCAGTAGGGCAGGTTACATGTTTCAGGATGAAACCCACCCACTGTATCATACAACAGTCAGTGAAGTGCCCTAACTTCCGACCAAGGGAAATACTGGAACTAAACCTTACTGCCTATACTGTGTTTCGGATCATTGTCATGCTAAAAAAAAAAAAAAGAATCTGCTGCCAATCAGATGCTTTCCAGACGGTGAATCAAAATCTGAGGGTTCTTTTCTGCATTCATAATTCCATCAATTTTGACTTGATACCTAACATCACTGGCTGAAATGCAGCCCCATGTTAAGGTACTGAGCAAGGTACCTACCAGTTACAGAGAGTATAGAGGTTTGTTGAGTACAGCCTCAGTCATGGCATACTGAGGACTGGAACTTACAATACACACAAAAGATTTCTGTGCCTGGGTGCAGGTGAACTCACAGGCAGTAGGGCAGGTGAGACAAAGCAAGTGAAGAAGGGCAAAAGGATGAAGGGAAACCCATCTGCTGTATCCTACAACAGTCAGTGAAGCACGTCCGCTCGAGTCTAGTCGCGGGATGACTAAAGGCTGCTGGTGCTTTGGCTGGAGTTATGCACCTGATGTGTGCACCATTAAGACATCAAAGTCTGCAAGCAACAACAGCTCACAGTGCTGCATGACATTCATCAACAGGAGCCCAAGAAAGTCCTGATGGCGGTAAAGGTGCATCTGCATAATATTGAGTGCTCATTTGAAACCTTTGCTGTACTAGATAATGGCTGAGCAGACTATTGAAGTTCCTGTAGTACTGAGATATATTCTGAATATTTTAAATCCTACATTGTGTTTTTCCTGACAATTCTGGCTGTATTCAGCAAACTTTAACCTTCAAGTGACCGAGCAGGGTCATTGTGACCCCAGGTATCATATTTAACCACAAATTGGACCCAAGAAGCAGACTCAGACAACTGACTGTAGTTTTAAAAGGTTTATTGCAAAAGTAGAAAGAGTTATCATAAAACAGGTGAGTGGCACAGGAGGGTGTTTTTGCTACAGGTGCGGGGGCTGGGGTTTCTGTCGGAGAGGAGATGCTAGCGGTGAGCCTGATGAGATTTTGCAAAGCTTGTAGTTTGAGTTTGAGGCCCTATTTACTGATTCCTTGAACAGGTGATTCGGAATAACTACCACTATATTGGCGGCAACGATCTGACAGTGAGTAGCAGCACCAGCCAGTCCCTGAGTACCATGAGTTGATTAGCTGATGAAAAACAGGAAGCAAATGCCTGGGATGTGACCCACAAGGAAGAGAGAGAGAGGGAGGGAAAAACCCCAAGCCTGTGCGACAGCTGTTTATTAACATATGCTGATTAACAGGAATTGTGGTGTGGTGTCATTTATGTATGTATATTTATTGTCATTTTCCACTTCTAATCACAACACTGTTATGTTTTGCAGTAAACAGTGACTGAAGTAGAGATTTGCTGCTGTAGAAGTCTTGAGGCAGAAATGTAATGCCCCCAAGTAACAATGGAAACAGTTCAAATGACAGCAATGAGTTGGATTAACCTGTTTTAGCATTTAAAAAAAAAATCTTGAAAGCCATAATTAAAACATTTCAGAATATCTGGAAACAGAACAGATAGCCACTGAACACTAAAGAAACCAACCCTAAAGCTTGGTTGCCTTTGGGTTCAATCTTATTACATAACAGAATTACCAGGAAATTATTTATTTATTTGTTGTTTGTTCCTCATAGTCAGATTATTTTTTCTTGAAAGGATTTCCTGAACCCATATGATGTAATCAACAGGTTTTCCCTGCCTCAGTATGAGCCTTTGGGAGTGATTCTGTACATAAGCACAATTGGTCGACATGTAGAGTACTGTGCAAAAGTCTTGAGCATCCCTCATTTGTTCATAATTTGCTTCAACGTCATTTATAAAGTGGTCTTGAGTTCTTCAGCTTTCTGAAGGTCTTTCAAAGGTTTTGCATTGGCTGCTTTTGTACTCAATTTCAGTCCAGTTCTTCTACCTGACCGTTTTCAGAGGAATGTTTTTATTCTTTCATTAACACTGATCTATAAATTCTTCAAACATAAAAAAGGCACCTAAGTCAATGGATGAACCAGTGTTGTGTCTACACATAACTTTTTGCAGACCAAACCAATTTTAAATGGTAAATGGACTAGTTCTTATATAGCGCTTTTCTACTCTGACTGAGCACTCAAAGCGCTTTTACAACACATTTACATTCACCCATTCATACAAGCACTTCCATATGTATCTAAGCTAAGTGCTTTTATTTGTCTAACATTCACACACATTCATACTCCAACACTTGTGTCAGAGAGCAACTTGGGGTTCAGTATCTTGCGCAAGGATACTTGTGGCATGCGGCCTGGAGCAGCCAGGAATCAAACCGCCAACCTTCCGATTGGTAGGTGACCTGCTGTACCTCCTGAGCTATAGTATCTTTAACACTTTGTTACCAGCAGCCTGTCACTATAAGATTATATTCTTAAAGAAGGGAAACAGGTAGAAAAGGCATTACACAAAAACTAGACTCCAAAATCAACAACAACAGGTCTTATTGGGTGAAGAATCCAAATTTGAAATTGTTGGTTGAAATAGCTGATAGCTGGGATAGGCTCCAGCCCCCCCACTCCCCCAACCCTGAACAGTATAAGCGGAAGAGAATGGATGGATGGATGGATGGATGGATGGTTCAAATCATCAGGAGAGAGATGCAACACTGAGTGTCTACAGCCATCTGGCTGGCTGGATTGGCAACAGCTTCATTTGTCAGCGTGACAGTGATTCCTAACATCCTGCATGCTTGGATAGAAAAACACACAGTGGAACACCATCAGTCATGGATTGGCGTCTCCATGGCCTGGACCTCAACATTATTGAAGCAGTGTGGGAGCATGTCAGGAAATGAGAGGAGCTTCAAGACTTTTGCACAGTACAATAATACTATAAGTCTGACCATACTTAAATAGAAGTGTACAAATCAAATTCCCCCCTTTTAGCTTGTTTTAGTATTGTCATTTGTCACTAATCTTTTGTTTTTATCTTATTATTGCATTTATAAGATAACTGTGTTAGTTGAATCACAGGCCAAACCTGTTAAAATAGCAGATGTTAAAGGATGTTGGAGCCTTTTGCATTTGTCCACCAGATGGAGACACTGGAGTAGTTTTCATTCCCTGCAGCTCCCGCAGTAAAACAAACCAGACCTGTAATTCACCAGTCACAGCCATCTAACAAAAGTTCAAAGTGTCGTGCAGACCTGTTTGCAACTTCTTTATGAAGGGATAAGTGAGGTGTGGTTCAAAATATTTCAGGATTCAACCACAAAACAAGGAAAAACAGGATATTTGCATGCACATGCTGACTCTGTCCTGGGTCCACCTCAGCTGACGCTGGGTGTACCTAACATAAAGTCTATCTTGTTACTTCCAGGCGTGCAATTGTCTCATTTGTGGCCTGTCAGCATTCAAAATTATTCACAATTCAAGGTGTTTTGCAACATGAGTACACAAACAAAGGAAACTGATAAAAAGAAGAAGAAATCGAGAGATTCTTTGGACCATATCAGATGCCACCACCACATACCAGATTTCCATGGATACAGGCAGTAACTTGGCAACTATAGTGCTTGTCTGTTGTCATGGAAACACTTTTCTTTTACTAAGAATAAAACAACCCTGTGAGTATGGAGGACCAAACCAGCCAAAATTTAAGATAGAAATAAATACGTGTGACTCAGCAAAAAAATCCCATCTATCTGTTTTCTTCTTCTTATCCAGCTCAGGGTTGCAGAGAGGCTGGAGCTTATCCCAGCTGCCACAGGGCAGGAAGCAGGGTACACCCTGGACAAGTCACCATGTCTTGCAATTTGGCCTTCCTTCACAAATGCTCTCTATCAATTCATTTTCTGGAGGGAGCCGTTTGAGTCATGATTCTGCATTAAATACCCAGTTTGCAACAAGTTTAATTAATTTAATCTAATTTAGTTTTCTAATCACCCTAATTTTATAACTGAAAATCATCTAAAATGTAAAAAGAAAAATTAGGGAAATGCAAAGGGAAAATAATACAGAAAGTAATATATAAGTAAATACATTTAAAAATGATTACAAAATAAATGGGGAATTGGGAGTACAATGTAAATCATAAGTAAATTAAAACATCAATCCATTTCTTAAAATCGTTAGTCAAGCTAAGGTTGAGTAAGAGGCTGAGCATAGCTGTGGAAGGTCTATCACATGACTCACACAGAGAGACAGACAACCGCACACTCTCACACCCTCACTTATGACCAATTTAAGATCACCAATTACCCCAACAGGCATGACTTTAGAGGAACAGGAAAGAGAATTTTTGTGTCGTGGTAAATGCAACACATTTAGACTCTACTTTAAAAAAGACTCACAGAAGACATACAGTCAGTCTGTGAGCCTTTAATACACAAAAGCGATCAAAACATTTACATCTAGAGCTCTAATCACATTGCTGAATCTAGGAAGTACAGTCGGAGATGGGAAGTACCTTCATGGTGAGAGGAAGTATGCACAGAAACAGAAAGTCTGAGCAGTGGGGAGATTTTTGTTTTTTAAAGTGAATTTATGCAAATTTTCTCCTGTTGGGTTCTGTGCATTTAAACTATTTGGAAGGGGGAGATGCAAATCAAAATGATTCAAATTTTGAGAACAGTGTTGTCAGTGGATGATTTTGTTCTGCAGTGTAAAACAGAAGTAAAGGTCCAATTTGCAGCAGCAGGACAACATGCAGAATATGTCTGTGATTATTAATATGCCAAATGCATTAACAGTGCTCTTAAATATGCCCAAAGGGAACTTGGTGGGTTTTTTTTTTTTTTTTGGCTAAGTTTTCCCAGTTTTTAACCATAACAGTATTATGGAGTTTGAGGCCCTCACATTGTGCTGTGACTGCATTACTGAACTCACATTTGCATGTTATCATAGTTTGTGCACTTTCAGAAAATATAAGTCCATGTGTGTGTATGTGTGTGTATTTCTTTGTTTTATTTTTGGTGGATGATTTGCTAAATTTTTTCTTGAGAAAGGCCAAAGACTATTCAGGAAGTTGTTGTTTTTCTTTTGGTTTTTGGTTTTTTTTTTAGATGTAGCTTTTATCTACCTGTTGTATATACCTGAAAGACTATTTACTCAAATTACCACAGCACACCGATTCAGACAGGAAGTGCAAATAGACCTCCAAAGCTTTCTTTGCTCCTGGTTGTGTTGCAGTATACTTTTGTACATGCAAAGTTGAGGAATGCAGCTCTTCTTTGGAAATTTCTCAGAAAATGTGTTGTAACCTCCTTTTTTAGAAAGTACCATAGAGTCAGATATGAATGTGAAGTCACAGTAATGTGAAGAAATTTACAGTGACACCCCTTTGTCCTCCTTTGGGTTATTAGACACTTTTTGACCATGTATATTTACGGTTGAATAAAACTATATTATATTTAGAGCTTTCTTTCTTGCATAGAGGAATTCTTAGGATCCCCACAAAGATGGTTTACTCAGCACTAGAAGGAAATAGCTCTATAAATCAGTTTCAGTAATTAGAGTGTTCATTTACTCAGGTGTGTGTAAGTCTAATTAATACTAGTACAAATACAACTTTGAGACAAGAAGAATGCTGGATGGTCTGGGCCATGCAGCAAAATATTTGTCAGAAAAAATGTGCTAAAATCTTCCAAAAGGCACCAACAACACATACACAACTGAGAGTTACGGTCTGCTGACACGGTTAATGAGTCCAGGTTGATGAGTTATAAAATAATTTGCTGCCTGTTAAGTTCTTAGGAGGAAACAATCATAGCAAAAGGCTGTAAACATGCTTTGCAACGTTATAACAAGGGAGTCTATGGGAACTGGCTCAGATTTGTAACCAGCCTCAAGTGGTTGCTAGAGGAACTGCAGCTTTTGCTGCTTTGTCCGCCATAGGTGAGATTTAAGTAAATAAATATAAATAAATAAAGCTATTCATTTATCTACAATATCACTAAATCTCCCGCATGTCATAAACCGCAGCACTGAGCACCAGTTATTCCTTCCTTTAATTGCAAAGGTCAAAGTGACGTCACTGGCCGCTAAGTGGCGAAGGGAGGAGGAGGGAGCTCGCGGCAGCAGGTGAGAGTGCAGCATCAGAAACGCAGAGCGGAGGACGTATCGGAGAAGAGAGGAGCTGAGCCATGGGAAAGCTTCAGGAATTTGAAATTGCTTTTACCAACAACAAGGTAGTTTACGGTCCGGGAGAGTCCATAAGTGGGACTGTGAAGATACGAACCAGCGAATCGCTGCATTTCAAAGGTAAGCACTCCCTCCACAGTATCATAAAGAGAAGAAGAGGAGCATTTTCTTCTTCAGCGTCTGGCTCAGCCAAGCGCGCACGGAGCCTCGGTGTAAATAAACTTTCCCTCCGTGACGGTGGACGTGGGGGAGAATACAGCACCATATGCCAGCTTTGGCTTTCTTTCGCAGCCGTTTAAGGGTCCAAATTGCGCGGCTGTGTAAAGAATCTGGTGCGGCTGTGTATCAGGGATTTTGCACTGCTGCGTTGGGAGTGGACGGAGCGTTTCCACATGACACCAGCAGCCGCTACCGTTGCTGTTGTCTGTGCCATTGCACATGTTTGATAGTCTTCAGGTCGTTTAAAGCCCACATCCTGGTTGTTGCAACATGTTGCTTCCTTGTATTGTTTTTAAAGAAACCTCTGAATTTTTTGAGGTTTATAGCCTAAAAGGCGGAACAACAGGTGTTAGGCATACGAGCTCATTTTCAATACATTCGTTTCGGTTAGAAAAGACTTTTCAAATGTTGATGAATTTGGCAAAATCTCTGACAAACTTGTAGAAACTGCTAATAATGGGAATAAAGTGGGGTAGGTGGGGAGCAGCTCCTGGAGTTTCCATGGAAGGACACAAAGAATCCATTGTGTGTAAGAGATCCTTGAGGGTGTTCTCCTCTGATAATGAAGGGCCGCTATCATCTTTGACTAAAAGCTCTTTACGATGGGCGTCCCTGCACAGTGCTATGTTAATTGACAGGGACAGTGAATAAAGATGGGAATTTGTAAAATGCAGTGAGGACCAGTAAACGGCTTACAGTGCAGTTTATCCATCTGTACTGGTTTGGTGGGAGACGTCAGGTGTCTCTGCAGGCTCAAAGTGGGCAACTGGCACCAAAACCATCCAGGAAGGCAAATAGCACTACAGGCCAAAAATCCGAATTGCAAATAGCAAAAACTTACACCTACAATTACTGTGGTCAGTATCGTAATTACAATTATTCATGAATATTGTTAAAAAATAGAGAAATAGGAACACAAGGTCCTATGGTAGGGAGTTAAACACTGGCTAGGTGGTGTTTTTTTTTATTTGGAGGGGACTGGAAAGCCTGTCTAGCAGGGGCCGCCTGACCTGCCTATACTATGGGATGTCCTTAGGTGGAAAGAATGCCCCAGCAGTATTGAGCCTGCTTTTTGTTTGCACAGCATCCACAAGGACAGCAAGGGAAAGTGCACCAAGTATGAGATCCTAGACAAAGGCAGCTAAATGCAACTGCTAAAAGTCATTTAACTGGTTCAATTAACAGTTTTTAGTTTTTATAGAGTATAATAGAGGCAGGGTGTGTTGTAGGACATGGTTACCAAAAAGTATTTGTACAAATATTAAGGATAATCACAGAATATTAATTTCTTACAGCATGTTTAAAATTGTTTGAGTATTGTTTATGTTGAAACCATATTTTTGCTGGAATGTGTATTATATCTTTGCTAACCCACAGGTGAGGCAAGGCCTCCAAGTCAGGGCAAATAGGTAATAAGGTGTTTTCTGTTATTAAATGGGGTTGCTCTGTTATCCTGACTTCTACATTTATTTAATATTTTCATAAATCGTGGGAGGATATCCCCATCGGTGATGGATCTTGTTGTTCGTGCCGCAGTCACCCCGACCCACCTGACACAGTGAGATTAATTTGCCATAATGCACAGGATGACCTGAAGCAGGTGGCGTTGCAGCAGAGGTCAAAAGCTCCCGCTGAGCTCCGTTACACTGTAAGGCGTCGCGACGGCAGCTCGTCTCTATCTGACACCGGCTGTCATCCCCAAATTAAATCCTGCTCTGCTGGCTGGATGCAGGCTGTCCTTGAAGTCTGCAGACAGTGGGAGAGCTTCTCTTATTCACGCAAAGAGCTCAGTAAGAGCCCTCGATGCTAAGAAGAGCATGCAGAGAGGCTTTTGATTCAGTAGTCTGTCAGTCCAGCTTCATCTCTCTGTAGTCTGTTTGAAAATCAGGTTTCACACCAAACTGTGAGACCACAGCGTGCTTTCAGTTATCTGTACTCTGATTAATTAGAAAGATATTCTTTTTTTAGGCAAATGGGCTTTAAAGCTAAAGCTAAAAGCCAAAGCAGAGTTCTAACAGTTTCTGGCAGTCGTAAAATGTTCAGGACATTCATTTACTTTTCCACCAGCATCTTCACTTTCATTTTTTTTCTCAGCAAGCAAGAACAAATTTTATTTATTAATTTATTTTGCCCACCTTCTGTCGCAATTAGTGTTTATTTACAGGCATCCTGTGAAGCCTAAACATCTGTGTGCGGCACAGGATGTTTCAGGGTCTCTTTTTGTTTACTAACACGAAATCTTGCCTGTAAAAATTGGTCTTTAAATGTTGTTTCTGCCAGCTTAAGTCCATAAATAGATTCCTCCACTGACCTCTTAGCAGAAGCAATCCAGATGAGAAGACCTGCGCTCCATCCCGGGCTTTCAGCAAGCCTGTTAATGTACTTTAAATGCTGAGTGTGCGCAATGTATACAGTGACATCACCACTCTCAACAGCACCCGCTGATGATTACATCAGTCAGACAGTGTACATCAAACTGAAGCATATATGGTTTGTTTGGGGGGGTTGGAGGTTGTGGTGGGGGTGATGGTTTCCTGTTTTTTGGTGTTGTTGATGAGGAGAGAAGAGGAAGGAGTTCTTCATTACTGTGAATCTTGTGTTGTCTGGGCGGTCAGAAGTTGTTCTCTGTTTAATCCGTTATTGCATTCATCTAATTAAGGATGTCTGATGTAGATAATAGTTTTCCCATTTCCACATGCTGTACATGTAATTGCAATAATCATGCAGATTAAGATTGGGTGTACTCCAGGGGCCTTTTTTTCTGACAGTTTTACCAAAATAAAAATATACACAAGGATCCAAGCAGCAATAAGCCTTTTTTACTCAAAAAGTTCTTATCCTCATTGTCAAATGAAGCAAATCAGTTAAATATTTTGCCTCTACTACATGTGTACTAATGCAGCTGTTTAAAACACAAAGTCCGTGGTATCTTCTGTTCAGTCAGCTGTTCAGTTCTCTTCACTTCAGTGCTCAGTTGCTGTTTCCTGTCTGAAACATGAACAACGCCCATTCAAGGAAGAATCCTTCCTGAGATATTTTGCAAAGGAGCAGCAGCTGGCTTGTTTATCAGGACAGCAGTGCATGCCCAGCATTATATCATTTGCGTTATATTAGTGAAGTTTTAGTTGGCGTGTTTTTTGGCCAATAAGCTGCTCAGGCTATCCGCTACAGTAGATGTTACCACTATCTTTATCAGTCCTAGGCTTTTATTTAACGTGCACTGTGAATCTGGTGTGTGTACAGTTACCAGATAGTAATGTGAAATGACACAGGCTATTAATAGACCAATACAAGCTTTCTAAAATGCTGGATATTGCAGAGACCAAATTCTCAGCCTCACTCAATTATTGATGATGAAGACCATTATACAGCGTTTCTATTGATTAGGATGCTCACATAGACAAAAGCTGAATGTCTGGATAGAAGTGCATGAACTTGTACACATTATTTACACATAATGTTGAACTTAACACTATAGCCCAGTTGAAACCTGCATCAGTGCTTCTCAAACTGAAGGGCATGAAGCCACTACGTGAAGTTGAACTCATCTGATTTTTGCAGTGAAATGAAATAAAATAGAAACTCCTGATTCTATCTCACTTATTTTATTTAATTAAATTTTAACTTTGGTCCTTCTGTAATTGTGGAGCCTAATGCTATAGCTACACTAAGTGACAGACTAGCTGGAGACCACAGTGCAACCTAGTTGCCTTTGCAATGGTTACTTTGGTGCCTGAAGTCGGCAATAAAACTGAGTCAGTTTGCCATCAGTTTCTGGTTGAATGGGGTCAAGTTGGTGATAACATGCAATTTTTTTGTGATAAATCAGTGAAAATCAAAATCTGTTACCATCTGCATACACAGAAATTCACATTAACTACTTACCCAGTTAGAACCTCGAAGTTTTGACACAGAAATTCCTCAACAAATAGTGATATAGTTGCTTCAGGATGATGATTTAACTGCAAAATGACACAATTCCTCAGCAATCTTGGCTCTGTATGAGGATATGAGCAGAATAGAACCAGTTGGCAACTGTGAGTTGAGTCACCTATTGCAATGCGACACATCACAGTCGAGTTGGGCTCACAGGTACAGCTTGATTTCAATATATTGGCAATCTGTCAGCATTTATAAATTAAACTCCAGTTAATTGCAAATCTTTACGAGTCTGCCTGAGAATGATTGCAGTTAATCTGAGTTGGATTGTTTGAAGACTGGTTGCCTCCAACTCGGCAACTTGCAGTCACCTTGCAAACGAAAGCGGTCACCCGGAGGCTGAAGCTGTTGTACACTCAACTTCTGCGTGACCACTTCCAGCTTCTGAAGTGGAACATGCTAGAAAAAGTTTGCCGATTGCCTCTTCGTGTGGTCTAACCCTAGTGTCAAAACTGTGGTTCCTTGAAACCTGCATTAACGTAGGAGTGTGATGGTGCCTCAAAGTGTGAGGAATGCTTGGGTTTTAGGTTGGGTTGAAAGGGCACCCTTGTAAAGGAAATTATCTCCCCATTACTGGACGACCTAGAAACAAGGTTGTGTAAGTCCATATTGTTCTGCAGGGGAAATTCCCAAAACTGTCAGGTCTCTTTTCCTTCCCAGGCTAATTCCAAGGTCACTTTTTTTTTTGGACAGGTTTTACCTTGGCTTCTGTAAAACAGGGCTTGGGAAATTAAAGGAAGCATAGTCTTTGTGGTTTGAAGTAGAGCCTGGATTCTATAAAGCCTGCTGAAAATTGTCCAGTTATGAGTTGCAGCTCTTTAGCTCCTACTTTTTAAAATTATTAGCCACAGTGCACATCCACAATTGCTGGTGGGATTGTTGTATGATTTTTATTTTTTGAGTGTTTGGTTTTTCAAACTTAAAGTGCACTGCATATTCTGTTGATTCTGAGAATGGACGGTGATGAGTTATAGATCTGGGCAGCATGACATATGAGATGTTGCTGTATTGACTCCATTTCGCAGCTTGCACGTAGATTTTATATCATGTGGGACATAATCAGACACGGAAAAATAAAATGTAAAGTTGCATGACAGCTAGAACTGTGAGAAACGGGAAGTTAGTGACATGAGTCACCATATCTGGCATTAGACTCTGAAAAAGTGCAACTAGATGTGAAATTGTGAAGTTCTTTTGTATCTCAAAAGACATCAGTGGATGTTAGCTTAGCTTCCAGCAAAGCAGGGGCACAAACATCCATTGTGACCCAACCATCATCTGTGGTAATACAAACCACTGGCTTTATGTAAACAAGACATTCCCCAAACACTCTCTCACACTCACACTCACACACTCACACTCTCACACACACACACACACACACACACACACACATACACTGTCACACACACACACAGGTTTTATCTTGTCTGTGAGGCCTGTGGTTTTTTTTGATCACATGGTGAGGACCTTTTTCTTTATTTTCGATTTCTGCTGTTTTGGTGCACAGCGAGTAGATTTTCCACCCCCTCCAATTACTCCTTGTCTCATTCTAACTCACACTTAGATGAATAAATTCTGTATTTTCTTTCCTTCTGTTGCTTTGGGTTTTACAGTGATGTTTGTTCCACGGTGGACGTGCCCTCACTTGTTCAGAGAGCAGCAAACAGTTCCGCTGAGAATTTATTAAAAGCAATTTAGGAACAGAAAAGCCATGAGGTGTGGAGCGAGTGCACAGAGGGTTTTCAGTTACAGTAAAAGAGGAAGCAGTGCAGGTAAACTCTTCTATCCAAACTCCATGGAATGGAATATAGGTTTTCTAGTATGTCGACTCATCAATCTTATCTTGCCGTGTTTGGTCCGGAGGTCAGTCCCTCATTTTGCTCATGACCTGTCTCAATTCCTAAAATACATCTGGAGGACAGTGCACAGTGAGTGTGTGTGATTTTTTAAAAAAACTTTTTAAATGATACCTTGTCACACTGCCATCTTGTGAATTTAATTAAAAGTAGTCCTAAAATACATTTTAATAAATGTCAGAAACACTTACATCTAAAATTTAAAAATGCATCTTTAGTTGGGCTATATGAAAGCCTGAAATTACAAATTTTGTAAACAAAATATGAAAATAGAACCTCAGACTGCAGCGATTCCATCACCAACAAAAGAACTGAATCAAATTCAGAGTCAGTCTGTAACCCTAACCTTCTGTTATGATATTATGTGCATTTTTAACACAATCTTGTTGAGCCAGTGCTTTTCTTAGTTGATTTTGTTATTTAGAATAAAACATTCTTGGAAAAAATAAACATGGAACAGAAAGATCATTAAAAAAAATGCAGGTTTGCGCTACGATTCTTCTTTGTTTTGCTGGACAGCTGTAATATTTCCACATTGTGAATCTTGTCTCTGAAGAAAAGCAGGGCCGTTAATCATTCTGACAGTAACTTTGGCTTCTTTTGTTCTGAAATGAAGAACGTGACACATGATCACTCAGAGACTAACTCATGACTCAGTGATTCCTCTTCTCTGCTGCCCTTCAGTGTGAGTGTGTGGCATCGATGCACACTTCATCAGCCAAACTACTGTGCCCATAGAAATGGAGCTGTCAGCTGGGGGTCTTGCCACCAGCTGCTACATCTGCCGACAGACTTAGTTGTGGTAATCATAACATCTTTTGACCTCCATGACCAACATACAGACTAACCCCACAGCTGCCTGTTGTAAGAGGATTCTGTGTCATTCCCCACGATAAGCATCAAACCCTACCCCTGTTCACTTCCTCTCTTCCTCTGTCTAAAAAGCTCTCCCACTTCCTGTTATGTATAGTGAGAAAAGTGCAAAAGCTGAAAACAGTGGTTGTGCATAACTGAAGTGGAACAAAATGTTAATCGGACAGCAGGAGAGCAAAGAACCTAAAGATAGAGAAGCTGTCAGCTGGTAGATAAACGTTCATTTATAGTTGTAGTGGTATGTAGTTAGCCGTAAGATGTGATCTGACTGTAAAGGACTGCATTGGTTTTCTGCTACATTTGCTCTACGATTCTTTGTCACGCCTCCCTTTGCAGCCATTTTTAGGCAGCTGTTTCTAGCAGCAGGCAGACTAGCTATTAAAGACAATAGAACATGCAATTTTTTTTCCCATCCTAAATTTGCTGGTTTGTTTGATGTGCATTTTGATGCAAGAAGCCAGACGTCTTTTATGCGACTTTTCACTGAATGAGGTTAACCTCAGTGAGATACTTCAGGTTTCTGAGCCATTGAAAGTTGTGGACATTTTAAACTTTTTGTATATTTGAAACTAGGTATATGTGATCTGGAAGTAAATGGACTAGTTCATATATAGTACTTTTCTGCTCTATTTGAGCACGATGTCTTCATTCACTCATTCATACAAGCACCTTCTAACATTCACACTCCAAAAAACACATTGGAGAGCATGAAGGGGATGGCCAGGACTGAACCACCAACCTTCTGATTGGTAGGTGACCTGCTCTACCTCCTGACCCCCTTTGTTTCCGCTGGTAGGTGCTTCAGTAACTAATCTTTAACATGAGATTGGTACTCATTCACCTTGTGTCACCAGTGGTTTCGTTGATATGAAGTAAATTAAACTTTATTTATCTTAAAAGTTGTGAAATTCCTGGTTACATTTCAGAAACTAATTGCAGAATAAGTGATCTGCCACCATCTCAGTGTTTTAAAACACTGCCAGCATCTGAGAAGTGCTGCAAACCTGAGGTGCAACAGCGCAGCACATGAATGTAAACACAGACGTCATTGCTTTAGGGATATCACAATACCAGAAATTTAGAAGTAGTATAATTGCATGATTCTCAGTACCCAATTCAATACCAATTGGTTATGGGGTGAATGTGGCTCAGGAGGAACAGCTGCCAATTGAAAGGTTGGTGGTTCCCCTGGCTTCTATAGTCTACATGTCGAAGTATCATTGTTTAAGATACTGATGCATACCGATACCATCCGTTACTTAGGTTTAAAATGCTCAGGCATAGAAAAAAAGTGCTTGCACGAATGTGGGTGTGAATGGTTGAATGAGGTTTATAGTAAGAAAGTGCTTTGAGTGCTCAAATAGAGTAATATGTAATGATCATCCAGTGTACTTAAACATACATGCCTTTATTAAAAAGTTGTTTTAAAACGCAGACATTGGTGGCACATTATTTATTTAAAACTGTATATTTTGTTGACAAGACACAGACCGAAATGTTAGGATGGTTGTTGAGTAGTCTGCTAATGTTAGTTAAATCATGTTAGCATAAGCATGTAATGGTAATTACAAACATTTTAGCCTATAGAACAAAGTTGATTTCGCAATGGCAATGCCAACTGTCTCAAACAAAATGGTAAATTCAGATATGCTTAACTTGGATTCTTTGAACAGATCTGAGTGCCTGTTTCTTACGTGTTTATTGGAAGCATTTCCTCCCTTGGTCTGATAAACACAATAACATTGTTTGCATATTACCTTTTGTGAATCAGTTATATTCCTTAGGTCACCCTCTCCTGAGACACATGGTATTTCCATAGTTGACTTTGCCTTTCTTTCCAGTGAATCGGAGCAGATCTGTCACAGCAGCTGTGCCAGTCACCATCTTTCACGTTTTAGCTTTTGCTGTGAAATTTGTAGTTTTTCCTTTGCTTGTTGGCCTAATTCTTCTTGTCTTCTTCTTCGTCAGCATGTAAGGATAAACTAGAACATTTGTAGCCGTATGCTGACCCTTTTTGTTCTGAATGATTTGCTGCGTCTCTGCCTATGCTGTCTATGGTACCGTGTGATGGTACCTACAGTAACAAAGAAAAGCAAGTACTGTTACATTTTCAGAATTTTGATATTAATTGATACCATAAGTCAGGGATCCCCACATCCAGACCACGAGGGCCGGTCTCCTGCAGCTTCAGGTGTGTTGAAGCAGAGACGCATCTAAAACCTACAGGACACCGGCTCTCGAGGCCTGGATGCCAGGATCCCTGCCACAAGTATTGGTTCTAGTGACATCCCTACATTGCATAACAGCCATGGTAGAGAAATAAGAGGGATCAGCAGAGATGCTTTTGGTTTGTTAGCAAAGATTTGTTTTTGATTATCAACACTTTTTATGATGATAGTTGTATTATAATGATGAGGTAATTATCAGCGTTCTTGCCTTGCATATGAAAATTAGCCATGTGGAGCAATTGACGTCTAAAAATTATTCAGGTAATGAGCTAACTGGAAATACTTTAAGATTCAATTATTACCATGCATGTGGTTAAAATATATTTTTCCATTGTTTTTCATTCTATTGTTTTTCCATTGCCTTGTGTACATCAGGACATTTGCCGCTTGGGCAGAGATGTTCTGTTTTCCTTCACTTTTCACTGGAGTGTTGTGGTTTAAAATGTCTACTCTGCTATAAACAAGATATGGTTGATGGGCATTTATATAATTTAGAGGGTTTAAAGCTCTGACAGAAAATGTGTGAGGCAGGATAGTTTGTAGCTGGAATATATTTTTACTTTCTTTCTTGCCAGTGTTTAACCACAAACCCAAGTGAGATAACAGAAGGTTTACCCAGCTCCATATTAGCTTTCAGTTATAGAAGGTGCGAACTTCTCCCTGAAAAAGCTCAGAAATGGCCCAAAATTACTTGATGGAACCAGTGACTTAGAAAGCTTATTAGAGGCCTCTGTTGTGTCTGCAAATACAATACCTATAGCAGCCATTTAAACAGCTCAGACAAACTCATAGCTGTCAGCTGACTTTGTGTGATTTAACTTCAATTCAGAGGTGTTGAGCAAGGATCTGAAGGTCACCCTTGGTGTTTGCTGATACTAAATGACTAATCACACCATCCAACGTAATGCTTTAATTTGGGGCCGGGTCAATATTTGTCTAAGGTGAGGCTTCTCAAGCTTTTTCTGGCATGCTCTGCTTCAGAAACTGAAACTAGTTCATGTCCCACTTATCACAATTACTATTTTTAATTTTCATCATTAACAATAATAATAATTAAAAAATCCACTTTGAATTTTGGTTAAAGGGTCTGCGCAATAGCGACCCAACCCCACAGTGTGATAACCACTGCCCTAAAACAAGCACCTGGATTCAAAACACAGTGCAGGTCAATTTTAATAATAAATGTCTCTTTAGTGGTAATTAATAAAAATTACATGTATTAAACCCCACTGAATCTAGCCTGTGGTTCATTGCAGCAAGATGGTGATGATAAAACATTTAATTTGATTTTGTTAAATACCCTCGAACACCCTCATCTTAAAATATTATTTTAAATTGACTTTAAGTTATACACTAATTCAAGACAAGGTCTGACACAAGCTGTTTGCATGGAAAAAGGAGATTAGGTCAAATGAGGACACTGCTGATTGTCATAAGGGAGTAGCGGATGGTTAAATGTAGGTCCCTGCTGACATAGATATCATCAAAACTCATCCTAAGCTGGCAGAGAGGTGGTGTTTGCACATTTAAATCCCACAGAAACCCTCCTACAGCTGTCAACACAATGAAATAAAAGTGATTAATTTCATTTTTGCCAGATGCTATCGGAAGATAATCCAGCTGCCGGTTGTGCCTTAAATGTTTTTGTTGTTTTGAAAGACAAAACACAAGAGAATGAGTTTCTCTTAAGGTTGTGATATATGGAAAGTTTGTGGCAACGTGAGGACGGGGATGGCAGAGCAGAGATTACAGGTTTTCTAGTTTCGTGATGTAACTTCTTCAGGGATAAGCCTCTTACATTTGCATGCAAACATATGCAGGGATTGGAGTGTTGCAGAAACTCAAACAATTGCAAACACAGACATAACTGTGGTAAACACAACAAATTCGAGACGGACAGCGATACCCTTTTGAGTTACATAGATGAGTGAAAACAACCTGATGAAGTGTCATTGGATTCTGTAATAACAGGCTGCTCATTACTTTGATCTTAGTGTCACTGGAGCAGCTCTGCAGCATTTTTGCTTGGTCTTGCAGAAAAGCAACTCTGAAACACGTCTGAACAAACAGCCAAGGCTCTGTTCTGCTGCGGGGGATTCCCTTACAGTTGGGAGAAAGAGCTCGTAAGATCAGGTGGCTCTGTTTGACATGTCTTACTGAAAGGAGATGAGAGGCGATGATGGAAAAGTGAGAGGGACTAATTGTTTGCAGCGCTTAAAGATTTAATGACGTACAAGTGTGGCATCGGATTACTGGGCTGTGCTGCGGTTGAGAGGCTGTGACGTTTGGGGTTTGTCGAAGAAAATTGAATGTCGTTAACAAAATGTGTTAGATATTCAAGGGGAATATTTTGCTCTTGTGTCTTTAAAGAAGAGCCAGCACTTCAACCAGGACTTTGAACCCAAATGAAGTGAAAGAAAACGTTTTAAAGCGGGTTTACAACAGCAGCGTTCATTACTGTTAAAACCTTTGTGAGGGAAAGGGCAATAAGAGCCCTTTATCATATCACTTCATAAACAAACTTAATTGTGAGATCTTGTCACCTGCTCCCATCCAGCCACAGTTTATTTTAAAGAGCAAACTGCTCGTTTAGTCTCTCACCACCTTTTCTTCTAGCAGCGATATCTGCATTGTGCACATGGTATCTGAAGTGGAGCAGTTACTACACCTTCCTTTTTAAGCTTTGGTTACTAATTATTCTGCATGTTTAGGAGTAATAGAAAATATAAATATATTAATATTACTAAGGTACCCAGCTGTATAACATCTTTCTTATGCAAGTTGAGACAGAGCCATGTTTCCCACTGTGTAGCATCTCCTCTTCTTCTAACAACATTCCATAAACATCTGGGAACTCAGGAGATCAGGCGCTGGACATTTAGGAGAGGAATGTTGTCCCCAACAGTCGTGGGTCTTCTTTTATTGTGTTTATCGCATTATGATGAGCCAAATATTTTAAATTGGTGAAAGGTGTGGATTACAGACAGGCCAGTTCAGTTCATCTTCTACTACAACGCCATGCTGTTGCAGTAGATGCAGAATGTGGGTTAGCATTGTCTCGCTAAAGTATGCAAGGCCTTCCCTGAAAAAGACATTGCCTGAATGGGAGCACGTATTGTTCTAAAGCCTGTACCTTTCAGCATTGTTCCATAGGCACTAATGCTCCCTTATACCATCAGAGATGCAGGCTTTTGAACTGAGCACTGATAACAAGCAGGGCGGTTCCTCTCGTGGACATGGCATCCATGTTTTTTGCTAAAAGAATTTCATATTTGGATTTCTCTGATCACAGAACAGTTTTCCACTTTCCACTTTGCCTCAGTCCATTTTAAATGAGCTTTGGCCCAGGGAAGACGGCAGTGCTTCATGATCATGTTCATATATGGCTTTTTCTTTGATAGAGCTTTAAACTGCATTTGTGGATGGCACGGTGAATTGTGTTCACAGACAATGAATTTTGGAAGTGTTCCTGAACCCATGCAGTGATTTACATACCAGAATCATGCCTGTTTTTAATGCACTGTTGCCTGAGGGCCCAAAGAGCACGGGTATTCAGTATTGATTTTCAGCCTTGTCCAGTGCACACAGGGATTTATCCAGTCTCTGAATCTTTAGAAGAAATTATGTGCTGTAAATGATGAGCTAGTCAAAGTCTTCCTAATTTAGTATTGAGGACATGATTCTGAAATTTTTCTACAATTTGTAGATTCAGTTTTTGCATATAGGTGAACCTCCGCCTCGCTAAGATGCTTTTTTTTATACCCAGTCATTTTACTGACCTGCTGCCAATTAACCTAAATAGTTGCAAAATGTTCCTCCTTTTCCAGTCTTTTGCTGCCATGTCCCAACTTTTTTGAGACATGTTCCTACCATCAAATTTAAAATAAGCTAATGTTTATCATGAAAAAATATAGTGTCTCCTTTTAAATATTTTCTATTTTCTATGTTTTATTGTGAATAAAATATGGGATTTTAAGAGAGTTGAAAATCCTTGAATTTTTTAATTTAAATTTTACACAGTATCACAACTTTTGTTGATTGTTTTTTGTTTTTTCTTTTGTGGACCAGTAAAACTGTGATCTACTGGCCCAGCATTAGACACCGTGGTTATTTGCGGGCTGTCAGTTTAAAATGGCATCTCGGGCAAAGTAATGTATAACCACATTCAGTACAGATGTGTATATGCTAACCTGCAAGAAGCCCTGCTTTAAAGTGCACTCGTTCCAATTACAGGGACTCTTGAAACACCCCTGTATTATTATTTTTAATCACTAGTGGGTAATTTGCATGCTTGCTGCTTTCCGTGGACAGGCTCCTTTCTCAGACTCCCTCTCTGCAGGGAGCCACACTCTGCAAACTTATCTGATATTGTGTTTGCATGACACACTTCATACTGGTTAATGGCTACTGAAGAATTTTATAAACAGTTTCAAGTGGCTCTGAAATACACACACAACACTTGTACAGTGTTTAACTTCTCAGTTTTGGGCAAAAAAAAATTCTATAATTTATAATCTCTTCTTCAGTCGTAAGTTGAGAACAGCCTTTTCCATTTCTTTAAATATGGATTTTTTTAAAAATATCATATTGAAGTGTTATTTTTAAGTCAAGTGCTATCACACAGGCACTGCTTAGGGGGTTTCCATACCTTTATAATTATTCTAGAATGTCCTGTAAAGGTGATGCATGCTTTTTCGTGCATGTCAGGAATGTTGACCAGTTCTTGTAAATCAAACAGCCTTTTGTAATCTCATTCACACTCCTGACCCACTTCAGGATGAGAGTGTTTGTTCCAGGTCTGAGAGGCTGAGAGTTCCCTCGGTCTGCTTTGGCCCTTGTAAATTTCCGGACCTCAGGCTAACTCACTGAGGCTCCTCTGTGCTCTAATGTGTCAGCTGAAACTCGACTCTGTGTTATCAGTGTAAATATGAAACTACCTTTCTCTGCCCAACTTCTCTGTGTGCTTTCCCACTAGCCCTTCAGCTGAGCAATATTTCACATGTACTAAGGCAATAGACAGCAAGCTCTGACCTAACGAACTTATCCCATTGCCTGGAAAATTTCAAAATTTGTTACTCAGCTGCCTTTTCCTACTCTGCGCTGTATGTTTATTCGTAATCTACTCTGAAAGTCGACAAGGAAATAATGCCACTCCTCGTTTAAGAAACCCATTTGCAAAGCAAACAACAGTAGTGCTTAACCGGTTTATATTTTCTCAGGAAATATGTCCTGAGGGGCAAAATCCTCTGAGAAGATGGAAGTGAAAATCTGGAGCGTTATCAGTGATTTGTGGTACTTTAAAAAAAAAAAAAAAGTGTGGGGAAATGGATGCCTGTGCCACATCACTTGAAAGTGGTCTGTATCTGTGCTAAAATTTAATGGGTTATTCCTTTGTGCGTGCTTCACATCTCCACCAAGTTGGTTGTTTTTTGCCTTATACTGCCAGCAGACAACAAACTGCACTGAAAACATCTACAAACAAAGTGAAAATGGGAGCTACAGAGTGTTTACATCATGGCTATTGGGGAATAGATACTGTTACCATCACTCCAGGAGTATAGACGACTATTCTATCATGAAACCTATGCCTCTCACTTCATGGCCATCATCAGAGTAATCAACAAGTTTAAGCCTCTCATTGTCAAGTATCTTCTGACCTTAAAAATGGTGAATCATTACTGTACATACCATTGGGTATCTTTGTTGTGTAAAATAAGCTGAATTTGGGTGTTAGCAGCTAAAACAATTGCTTTTCTTCACTTTTGTACCATAAACTAAGACAGTGTCATCTTCATTGTTGCCATGTTATCAACCTTATTGTTGAGAAACACTTACTGTGTAAGAGGACATTTCGAAATTGATCAAGAAATATGATTTGTGCATGAGTAAAAGAATCTTCAGATATTCCTTTCAGTTGGATCTTTATTGATAATTTACTTGTTTATACTTCACTCTGTATTTAATCATTATTATTAATCTCTGCCTCTCTTCCACAGCATGTCTTTTGTCCTGTCTCTCTCCACTCAGCCCCAACCGGTCGCAGCAGATGACTGCCCCTCCCTGAGCCTGGTTCTGCTGGAGGTTTCTTCCTGTTAAAAGGGAGTTTTTCCTTCCCACCGTCGCCAAGTGCTCGCTCATAGGGGGTCGTTTTGACTGTTGGGTTTTCTCTGTGTTATTGTAGGGTCTTTACCCACAATACAAAGCGCCTTGAGGCGACTGTTTGTTGTGATTTGGCGCTATATAAATAAAATTGAATTGAAAAAATTGAATTGATGTAATGTATAAAACTGCATTTGCTCTGCTCACCTTCCTAAGCTCAACCACTGCCACATACCTCTCCTCTCACATGCTCCATGACTCACCCACACCCTGCTCTATGCTTTCTTCTATCAGACTGTTATCTGATGTAGGTTAGGAGTCATGTTTAGCCAGGTGGATCTAGAAATGCTGTCGCTTACGGCCTCTTCTCTGGATCCGTCTGCCCACGCAGTCTTATTTTGTGCAGTCTAATGAGTAGTAACACCAAGGGCATCTTTGCCTGCAGACACTCTCATTGAACCATGGTGAAGCTCCATACAGACTCCAGTGTGGAAAACAAAATTAGACAGCAGCTGAGTCAGAGCATACTCTCCTGTATGCTTCCCTCTTACTATTGAGTGTCAGTTTCCCTCAGGCTGCAGGCTGAGGGGAACTGTAGGTTCCTGTACTGACATATCCAAAGTGATTCTCAGCTTTGCAAAACCAGACTAAAAAGTTGTAAGCTGCAGGATTTTGGTCTTTAAACTTCTCAAGTTTGTTAAGACAATGATAGAAGTTCACAGCCTGCAGCATACTGACAATATGGCCATGTAATGATATCCTTCCATCTGGACTGTCTCACATGTGCTTACCATATTGTCCTTGGAGAGTTTTGCTATTATTTCTAATCTTTCACTGCATGTCGTGACCTTGCCAAAAGATTAAAAGAAACTCACACTGTTGCTATATTGTGATTCATATTGGAGCAGCTGAATTTATCTTCTCAATTTGCCCATAAAATATCGTCAAATGGTCTTTAAAAAAAGCAAAGCCGATTTAGAAGTGCCACAAACTGTAGTGGCCACTTGAGGCTGTCTCCTAAAGGGAGAAACTGAAATAAACACATTCACAGCCTGGTACAAAAATGGTTTTGGCCTTTTTGGATACCCCCCCCCCTTCATAACAGCACTTCATAATAGGCTGAATTTTGGGATATCCATCTGGATATCCATCTGGATTTAAAAATGAAACAATTTAGGGACATGGCTTCTTTTATTGGAAGGTGCCCAGGCACAGGCAGTCAATCAGTGTCTGCTAAGCCTCACATTTTCTAACTGGAGGCACCTCTTCAAAGAACATCTGAGAATTTTGTGCTTCTACTATTTTATTGGCCTGTTGTATAAGCACCAATAAGCTGATATGTGTGTCTTTGTGCCATACCTCTATAATTAATGGATCCGGTTCACTAACCAAGCTTGCTAGCATTAGCTGATAACTTGGCACTTCACCTTTTTATTCAAATATGGTCACTTCTAGCCCCCCAAAAGCAACACAGCAGTGATCAATTTAGGACACCAAAACCAATGGGTGAATTTGTGGTGGCAATTTAAGCTGCCTGATTCTATGCTCTTTAATACATACATAAAATCTGGCGTGGTGGCTTGGTGGTTAGCAGTGTTTTCTCACAGCAAGGGGTCCCTGAGTTTCAGTTGGGCCAGGGTGAATGGAGTTTGCAGGATGAACCAGCTACTTTATGTGGGTTATTTCTGCAAGCTCCCACCATCAGAAATATGTTAGGTTGTTCTCCTGTCACCGTTGCCTTCATCAAGACAGGGGCTTAGAGCTGGATTTGGCTGCCTGGGTGCTGTCCCTAACCGGCAGCCTCTAACCTGCATTTAACCTACTCTAATACTAAGATGGATTATTCACAGAGAATACGTTTCCCTCCAGGTATTACATAAGAATATTTTACTGTCCCTAAATCCATGATTCAGAGGAGCTCAGCATATGAGCTTCCACAGTGTTTCACAGTGCTGCAGTTAACAGAAAAAGGATTTGTTCCAAAAATCAAATACAAAGAAGTATTCATCAGATTCAAGTTTCTCCTCTAAACTAATGTTAATAGACTGAACTAATTAAACCAAGACTAAGGACAGGACTGCCATTAACTCCCAACTCGTTTAATAAGCAAAACTGCAAAAGACAACCAAGAGGAAAGGTCAGTGTTGATGGAGGTGGGCAAACCAACAAAACCACTCTGCCTCCTTTGTCTTTATATGCATGCAGGAGAGCCTGAGCATCCATTCAGCACCAAGGATAAACCAGAGAGAGAGAGAGAGAGAGGAGCTCAATAAGGGGGATTTGCTGTCTTGTTAACATTCACTCACATAAAAGTACAAACAACTAGAAGTGGATGAGCATGTGGCTATACATTTAGAAATTCTCACTGATGCCTCCATAATTTTTCACGTCTTTAAAACTAAAAATCCTTTAAGCAACCGGAGAAGCCGAAAGTTGAAGGTAATGTTTTGGGATTTCGTGGTGGAACGTGGTGACACATCATCTTTCTGTCTCCATAAGTGTCTTATTAAATGTATTATCTCTGCTTCTGGACCATCTGGCTCCACGTGCCTGCCCATTGTCAGGCAGCAGACATTCAGTCTCACTGCCAGAGCTGCTTCTCTCTTATGACAGAAAAATTCACCATTCAGCGCTGCTGCAGCCTCTCTTCCTGCTGCCGCTCCTGGAGATATTAACAGATTACCCCTGCGCTGACCTTTCATGGGTTGAGCTCTTAATGTTTCCAGAGCAGACAGCTGTAAATAATATCTCCTCGTAATGGCTCTCCTTTCTGTCATATTACTGTGCTTTCCATTTCTGAGGTGTGATGACTTCCCACGTTTTGTGTTAACTGGGAAAATAAAGGTCTAGGTATATTCCGAGAATAAGGCGTATGGCTGGAGGAGCATAACGAGTTTAATTAATGAACAAATAACTTAGTCTGCATGGCTGAAGGGCACCGCCTCGTTTAGCGAGCTGCAGATTCTTGGTTTTAATAGCAAACACCCCTCCTCTTACCGGAAACTGTGCCAGCAGCCCTGTCGTTGTGGAGAGCTCAGCCATCTGCCACTTTGAGAGTGTGACAGAAGAGTGTGTGTGTGTGTGTGTGTGTGTGAGAGAGATGCCAACACAGGATCTTGTGTGGGTGTGTGTGAGCCTGTGATTGGGCAAACAGTCTGTGGCATAATACTTTTTTAGAGCCCAGTCTGTGTTTTTTGTGGACATATTTCTTAAACAATTTAGTGTAGAGTATTGAAAACTGTCATTCATGATCAAAGAGTTGTGATCCCAATTCATTCTATAATATAGCTTTTTCAGATGCCTCTCCCGGGGTGTCCTTTTGGTGCTCTGACACTCCAGCTGCAGCTGTATCAGCTGCTGATAAAGCCCTGTGCAGTAAAGCCTGAGCAGAGAGCCTAGAGGGGTGGTGGTGGCACAACTTCCTGTGATAACCACCAAGAAATTCAGGTTTCCATTCCTTTGAGATTAGTCATATTTTCTTTTTTTCCTTTACTTATTGCCTGCTGGCTAGATTTAGTCAGCAAATACAGTTTAGTTAAGTTTAGATGCAATTTTTTTTTAATTATTTGCATTATTGGAAAACAGGAGAACAACATGGATTGTAATTAAATTGTAATAAAACCCCGCCACCACCAGTCTCTGTGGCCCCCTGGGTTGTAGCAGCTTTCTTATACCCCACACTGACCAAATTAACTGCCTGCACGTATTTCAAGTTGGCTACCACGTGGCAAAGCTTGCTTCAAGAAGGTTTTTGTTTTATTATCTTCGATACCTGATTTAAACTGGTATCTAAGATGCACCGTCTTTGTTTTTAATCCTCTGGCTTGTGTCACAGTTTTTAGTGTTTCCAAGAGATTTTGTGTGTCTTTTCAGAGGGCTTTCATTTCCTCAAGGACTGCTCTGAGGGGTTATACAGAGAAACATGCTATTCCTGAGAATCACTTAAACATTTTTTGTCATTCTTGACGGTTGATTGTTGTTGACGTCAGCCAAAATGACAGCATGAACTTTTGAGGACTTTTGTGCAGAGTAAAAATGATACAGGGTTGAGCGTGAGAAGATATCGTTTCCTGTACCCTGAGCGCGCCGCACCTTCTTTTAGTTGCAACATCCTCAGGATTCATTCTAAGTTGAATTGCTTTTTGTCCATGTGAATTCATGCATCCTGTAATATCTTGATTTATCTAACCTTTTGCGTCACCACAAGCTACCTGGTAAAGCACAAGAAGTGCTATAATCCAAACTAGTCACACCTGAAGTGTCCAGGATTTTATATACACAATTCTCTTCGGTTTCACAACAGTTCCTAATAAGGTTTCTGCTCGCAATCTGTTTTCTCAGGCTCTTTTCACAGCCTGTTCTGAAAGATTATTTATCACTGCAGCAGAATGCACACAGCCATCAGCATAGGTCCTCGGTGATTTAGTAGAGTGTCCCTCTTTGTGAGTAATTCTTATGCTAATCAGTGTTGGTCTGTATTTTTATACAATGTTGCCTGAACTCCCTGCAGTTAGTTAGTCTTGTAAGAAACACTGGCTGTTGTCCGAAGAGAGTTTAGATTTTGTCATGTAAAAAGTCATGGAGACAATCCTATATGATCCATTTTAGTAGCATTCTTTCCACATGGCTTGAATCTAAAGTCAAAGCAGGGGCCACAAACTGCATATAGCACTGTCACAGACAGCAAACACTGCATGACTAAAGCTCTGCCGTTTACCTTGTTTGTTTTATGGGTTTAGATTTTTTTTTCTTAGTGTAAATACAAGTAAACAAATAAAGCCCATTTGTTTAAGAGAGAAGATTGACTCATGTATTCTTTCTCCGCAGCCATCAAGGTGAACTGTCTATGGCTCATGTGGGGTTTCCAACACAGCAAACAGCACAACATATAATGCGGAGGAGCAGTACTTAAACAGCACGCTGTCTGCCGCTGACAAAGGTAAGGAATCTATCTTTCCTCAATGTTTACTAGCATACACTTGCTCTTATTTTCTAGACACCTGCTGATCTTTGTATGTGTATGCTATGAAAAAAACTTGAGGACTTCCTACTTAGATCTGCATGATAGCAAGTGCAAACCAATGTCTGGAAAACAGTGAACATACTGCATGTCTGCACGTGAAAAAACACTGATATGATCATCAGTGCACATCAGCTTTGCATCTTTCATTGCTGACAACAGCTTATTCCCACCTTAAATATCTGGACCTAATTGTTCTAGCACAACTGTCTGACTTGACTCAAGGCTCCTGGCTTTTCACGTCATTTGGCTCATAGGAAATCTGCTGGAATATGGCTTATGTCGAAATGGCCTCGGTAGGTTTTTGTTTTTCCTCTTGATTAATTTACTAGCTGTCAAACGGGAGAAAAAAATCAGACTACTTGACTAAGAGTGAGAAAATAGTCAAAATTGCACCCAATCCAGTGACCGAGGTATTTGTACATGGTAAATGGACTGGTTCTTATATAGCACTTCTCTACTCGAGCACTCGAAGCACTTTGCACCATTCACCCACGCGTGCATATAAGCACTTTTTTTCTACATTTCTACATCTACCATTAATACACACATTCACACTCTGAGATACTGAACTCAGGGTTCTGTTCCTTGCCAAAGGATACTTAGGTATGCATGCTGGAGCAGCCAGGGATCAAACCGCCAACCTTCCAACTAGTAGATGACCTGCTCAGCCACCCCCGACGATTTGTGGGGTGGCTGTGGCTCACATGGTCTTAAATATGCAAGCAATATTTGTACATTGTACAAATGTTGCTTGCATATTTAAGATTTAACCAACAGTTAATCGCATTCTTTAGAAATCAAGTAATCTTTTAGCCATTGATGGCACTTTGTGCCGTGCATCACATTGCACATGCACAATGCTATATTAGTTTGCAGTGTGGCTAATGTTAGCAGTGGCAGCCATCTTTCCCTGCAAGCCCAACACAAGCTGTGATATGTCAGCTTCCAGTGTGATTAAACACTGTTCTGGTCAAGTGCTTATATGTTAGTTTACTGTGACACAGCTAACATCCAACAGTTCTGTCTCCTTTGATTGTTTATCTTCGCATCAGAGAGCACCAGGCACCTTCATCTGTCTGGTTTGCATCCCCAGTGCGTGGCAGGTGGCATCTTAGAAACGGCACTTAACTGGTGTGGTACACAAATAAAATATTAATATTCAGTTTAACTGACTAGTATTGTTCTGTGTCAAAATGTGTGGGTGACAAGAGGCACGGGTAAACTGAACATGTCTTCTGAGGGAGACTTTGAAGTTGAGAGCACAGGATCGGAAACACGAGAAGCAAGAATGTTTCATTTGTGAAAGTGTAAGCTAGTGCTGCTTATGGCAAAGCAAAAAAATAAATAGAAAATGGTAGGTGTCATGCTCAAAAGGGCTTTCATCTGACAGTATAATCAAACTTGTCATTGACATCATTCCAAATGACATAAAGGTTATTTTCTGCAGATATGCATGCAGGTGGCCTTGAAATTTTTCCTTGGTGTTCGGCGTGCCTTGGGCATAAAAAGATTGCTGTTCTAGCTGACTGTTCACACACGTCCCTAGCTTTTTCAGTCTGATGAAGATTTCAAGCCTCAGTCTGTCGGGATAACTGTCTCCCGGAGTCGGCTTCTCTCCATGCCTCCTCTCCGAGGTGGGACGTAGTCATTGGTATCAAGAAGCACTGATGACACAATCGGAGAGCCCCCACAGAGAAAAGGTTATATTTTTTTCCCTTTGTATCAACACGCGCTGTGCTGCCGGTCTTGCCTAAGGAAATAAGAGCTTAAAAGACCTTTTGTTATGAGTGTGATCTTCCATCTTTTTGTATGTGTTGCAGCCTATAGCCAGAAGCTGAAATGTGCCACGCATGCATGAAATCTGTTGTAAATGCAAATCGCACTGTGGGACCTAATGGCAGGCATTAGAGCATGTAATCCATGCTGGTTAAAACAGCACAAAGCTGTTCAATATTTAACTCTCAGGACTGCATTCTTCAGTGAATGGTAGAAACTGCAGTCACACAATGCTGGGAAATAGACTTACTAGTGTACTTCTCCATGATATGCTACTTCATACTTTGATTTCTCAACATTTGAGATGGAAGTGTTGTACGTTTTTTCAGTGTGCATATATATTTGGAGTTGTGCTTTACAAACCCAAAGTGTTTTTTATAGATGAAACTACCCAGCTGCATGTGAAGTGAGGTTAACACAAATAGCTAATCGTCCAATCACGTGGCAGCAACTGAATACATTTAAGCATGTAGACATCGTCAAAACTACCTGCTGAGGTTCAAAATGAGTACCAGAATGGGAAATAAATGTTATTTAAGTGAGCTTGAACATGGCATGGTTGTTGGAGCCAAACAGGCTACTTTGAGTATTTCAGAAACTGCTGATCTGTTGTAATTTCCCCTCACAACCATCTCTAGGATTTACAGAGCACGGTGGCGGGGTGTTGCCTCACAGCTAGAAGGTCCTTGGTTCAAATCCACCTTGGCCTTGAGCCTTTCTTTGTGCAGATTGCATGTTCTCCCCATGCTTCCGTGGGTTTTCTCCGGGTACTCCGGTTTCCTCCCACAGTCCAAAGACAGGCAGTTAGCAGGGTTAGGTTAATTGGTGATTCTAAATTGCCCACAGGTGTGAATGTGTGCCATGAAGAATCAAGGCCGTTCTGAAGGCAAAAGGGGCTTCAACCCAGTACTAGCAAGGCATGAATAATAAAGTCTGCAGTAAATCTATTTCGGGCTACATGTAATTAAATTCACGATGTGGAGCAATGTGACAAGATATACATTTTTTAAAATCATATACACAAATAATGAAGTGAAGAAAGTTTGATTATCTTAAATAACCAAGACTCTAGAACCAAGACTCCTCTTTCCTCAGTTTTTCAGATGTAATTGAGACAGGAAACAAGGATGCCCAAAATCAAAAAACGAGGAAAACCTGATGTCATTACCAAAAATAAAACAGGAAGTGAGAACAAGAGAAAACGAGGAAACCAACAGAAAAAAAAACTGAGGGAGACACAGAAACACAGGATAAATGGAAATGTGAAAGCTAAAAATACGAGGGAAGAAAAACAAACAAAAATAGGGACCATGGTCATTTTTCACCCCAGCCTGTGTGAGTGAAATCACACCTACTGTTCTGTCAGCTGTCAGGCAGGCGGGGTGTTTTTGGGAGGTGAAAATGAGGCTTGAAATGACTGAGAACGCAAAAACATGTACACATGATGTGAATACAGTTTGCGCACAGCTATAAGAAAAAGATTTCTGCTGTATTTGAGAGTCTTTTGTTAAATTAAATGGTTTCTTTACTTATTGTTGCCACTGGCACCATAACCCAGGTATTGTTTCAGTGCCAAAAAATTATGATGCAAACCAAACCGTGACAAGTCTAAAAGCCCTTTAATCATTTACAGTCAGTTTTCATTGATAGTGTGCCGTTTTTTTTTTTTCCTTAATAAAAATGAAAAAAAGAAAAGTATTGTCACATTTGCAGAATACTAAAGGCAGGAAGATCTTTGAACCAATAGTTAAACTTAATCAAAACCTCACTGTGAAACGTAAGGCCCCCTCCGAAAGGAGGAAGTCATAAATAATTCATGACACACCCTCTCTCTGGGCTCCTCTTTATCTCTGCCGTTTTTCCCGTATCTCGCTCTCTTCCAAAAATGGGCTGCTTTGCCCTCGAGGGTCGAGCAACAGAGGGAGAGGGAGAGTGAGAGAGGAAGGGTGACAGAAGATCAGCAGACACACACACACACACACACACAAAGCAAGCGACACTCACTGTGGCTGGATGATAATGTGGTATGCCACAGATGTTTGACGGTTAGAAGAGTAGAGACTTCTAACTTCAGTATTCGCTCTTCATTGATTTCTACAGTGCGTAATTCAGAGGAGAAGGTTTATGTATAGACCTGTGACACGACTATTAATTTTTTGTTTGCAAAAGAAGCTAACAAACTCGGGAATGATGTGACCCAGAATGATCAAATTCACACCATAGATACATCTACCAAAAATCTCAGAGGAGTTTCAATCTCGGCAACCTTGACCTTAAATGTCAGAGGTCAAGTTTTCGCAATAACTCGAGAACGATGTCACCTATGATGATCAAATAGATGCATCTACTACAAATCTCAGATGAATTACTTCTTATCGTAATAATGCCAGTCGCAGGAAGCAACATTTTCTCAGTGGTTTATATTTATTAAGATTTTAGCATTTCTTATTCCTGGTTCTTAGCCATTTTCAAGTCACTAAGGCTCACATAGACCCATTTAAGATCTACTGAGACCTGGATTCTACTGCAAGGTTGCTGAGGGGTAGCATTGATGGCTGATGTTATTTATTCTTTTATAGAAACTGTATTTTTTTTTTACATAGTTTTACATAGGGATGCTGTAATGATTAATGTGTCGGGAAATGTGGGAAATTGAGTTTGTTAAGGGGCACTATTGGAGAAATATCATGATATATGGCCTTTTAAAAACATTTGTGTCCTTGGCGAGACAGACTGTGTGAGCTACATGAAATAGTCACAATTTCAGTCCAGTTCCGTGTAGCCATCCTAGTGGCTCAGGTATCATAAACTGGGGTTGGGTCAAAAAATTGATGCAGCAATATAGTTATTTTTATTTTATCTAACCTTTATTTTAGCCAAAATGTTTTAATAATAATACTAAATACAACAAACAGGTCAGGGACAAAAATAAATTTGAACAGAGTCATAATCACAGAGCCAGGACCAGTTAAAAAAAACTATGCTGGGAAGGTGATTGGCCCATTTGGATCCTGACTTTATAATCTATTTATGATTGTGTGTCCTCCTGGGTTTTAACAGGAGAATGAGTTCTGTTGTTGTTGTTGTTGTTAGGTTAAATAATTATTTCACTAGTGTTATTCTGAGGATGGGAATTGTGGTGTGTGATATGTAATGAGTGTTTTGTCTTTTACTTGTGTTGGCTCCTGTGTCTACAGTTCACATTCATTGCGTGCACTGCAGTGTTCAGAGCCTGACTGTTTCTTTTAGCGGTAAACATGATTGAGTGATGAACACACACAGACACACACAGTCTGAGTACTTCCCCTCAGGAAGCTTAGACTGAAAAGAAAAAGTTGTGCCCGTTCATAACGAGGTGAGACATCTTGCTGTCTGGAAGAATTTAATTGGGCTGTCTTCCCATCTAGAGAATTAATAAGCTGGTTGGCACAAGGTGCTATCGGTGTGACAGGGACATAAAGGCGATTATTGCTTCCTTATGCCGGAGTTATCAATTTTAACTGAGCTTGTAAAGTAAACACCACATAATTGATGGGGCAGAAAGCAAGAATTGAAAATGAAAATATTGAAAATAGTAATTTTAGCTAGTTAGGACTTTGAGAAATCTTTGAGTGTGGTATTTGCAAAGCCTAGTTTGATCATTTGGGATCTAGTTTACATGGTAAATTTAGAATCTACATAACAATCCAGATTGGAGGTTATAAAATCTGTATATGGCAGTGTAGCCAGCTCATGTTTCAATATAGCAAACACTGATAATTAAAAAAAAAAATTAAATAAAGGAGCTTTCATTCCTTCTCATTCAGTGAAAATGTGCTTGTAGAGTTTTGTTCTCATATCTCTGTCATACTTCAGAGCACTTCCTGCTGAAGTTCTGAGAGGTCTGCTTATTGTGCTTTGCTGTCTGATTTAATCAGAAATGGAAACTCAGCAGAATGATGATGTTGCACCTGATGTAAGTATTTAGCAGCCTCCCTAACCAGTTAGAGGACAGCTGCATTGTGTGTTTATTTGGAAGGTGCTACATCAACAATGGCCCTATCTGTCTTGCTGCATTTAACCGCAGTACTTAAAATGTGCTGTGAGCGGACACTTCAACATAAGCTCTACCTCTCGTCTCACGCTGAACTTGGAAAAACTGAATTTAAATATCTTTCCTTCCACAAAGGGAAAAGCGGAAAGCTAGAAAAGCCTATGAACTGTGTGTGTGTGTGTGTGTGTGTGTGTGTGTGTGTGTGTGTGATATATATATATATATATATATATATATATATAATTTATATATTTGCTTTAGCACATGCTTTTTATTATGTTATGAGCATGAATAATGTTTCAGTGAGAGCTCCTATTTAATTGAATTTAAAATAGGGCCTGTCTGCACTGTTTTAGGAGACTTACATTCACCAAACTTGCTCATTTATTCCTCTGCGTGCATCTTTAAAGGAAGAGGCTGGAGATTCTGTTTTGTTTTTGTTTTTTGTACTGTCAAAAAAATCCCATGTAAAGGCCAAAAACAGCAAAGTGATCGTTCTAATGTCAGATGTTCCCTGAGCTTTTATCTCCATTTCCTTTGTGCCGTGGAGCTCCATTGTTGTCCAAAAACAAATAACAAGACATCAGTGAGTCACGCTGTTCCACAGTGGATGAAATTTTCCTTCATTACACCAAACGCACACACTGTAGTTTATCTTCAGCCCCTCTCACTTCCACCGTCCCGTTGTAAGTACCAGAGGACCAAATGTGTACTAAGCTACAGCAGCTGAAAATCTTTTCAGCAGGTTTCACGTGAGGCTCAGGCCTCCCCTGAAAACAGTTTATGGTCTTGGACTAAGTTTAGTCCATTTCAGGAAAACTAAGCCTTTATCTGATTGCGTTTAAGTAACTTTTTTTTTTTTTTTTAACGAGAGGTAAAAGTTCATTGAGGTTCATTGGGCCTGAGTGATATGGATGGGGTTTTTGTTCTAGGTCTTTCTGTGGAATTTGTTGGCTATAAAAAAAACATGGAACAAGCTAATCTTGAGTTCAATCCAAGAGATCAGGCTTATCACACTGATGCTGGCCTGCAGATGTGGCAGGATGGAAGAAAAAGGCTTGGCTTGATTACTGCTGGCCTCGCCAGGCCTGTAAATGATTGCTAGAGAACTTGGCCAGCTGCTCGCATCTGCTGCTATGCACCGAGGAGTTTATCACTTCTAGTTACTTTACGTCAGTTTACTAGTTTTACATCACTAGAAATGATATCTCAGCTTAGTTGCCTTTGACCAGCAAAAGCCTGTTTGTCTCATGAACTTCATCCTGCTGGGAAAGCAGGTGAGCTCAGCAGGGACGGCATCTCCTTGGATCGTGTTTACTGAGCGATGTTTGAAGTAAAAATAAAGGCAAGAATATGTCTTCTGTCTTCTAGTAATACTCATAAAATAATAACAATAAAACCTTGTGCTATTACAGGTGTCCTGGGAGTGGGCGAGCACAGTTTCCCCTTTCCAGTTTGTCATTCCAGGTGAGTAATACCTCATTCTTCCATGTGTCATAAGTTCCCGTAATTGTTTTTCTTGGGTCTGTTTTATCAGCAATCTAGGTGACTTCAGGGAAAGGAGCAGGCTGATACAGGTGTGATAACCTCTGCTGATGTAATGTCTAGCTCCAATACAAAGCAGTTAAAGTCCAATTTGTGATAGCAGGGGTGTATAGAAAAAGAAACACCTCAATCTTTGCTACTATACTCATTCCTACTAAAAGGATTTTTAGAGTATGCTGATGATAAACTGCAAAATCACAATGTGTAAATAACCCAACGATCAGCTGAGTGTATCTGGCACCTGTAAGGCCACACATTTGTGCAAAGTCTGTCTGGTATCTTACACCTTGTCTGAGGAACAGGCTGAAGCATTGGGGGGGGGTATTTTTAGTTCCCTCTCCTTTTGTGCAGTCACTGTTTAATTGGTCTTCATGCCTCCATGCTTTGTCCTCCCCTCCTTTCAGCCCACCAGTCTTGAGAACATCAGACAGGGCATGTTAAATATCATGCAGTGAGAGGCTGCTTATTGGAGGATAAAGAGTCTCTTGCTGCCCCCTGCTGGTACCTCAGTCAGGCTCACAAACCCCTATGTAAACAGTATGTGAGCCTCAAAGTAAGCTTAACTCTTAATAGGGCACTCATTGAAATACTTTGAAATTCAAAATTTCAACCTTAGTGTTACTGAAGGACATAACAAGACTTGATTAAAAAGATGTCATAATAAAGATTAATCTTGAAGGCTTTTTATTTGCCACGTGTTGGCACTGCACCTTCTTTATACCAAATGCTCTTTTTCACACAGTTTTGATTTCTTCTCTTGGCTTTGAATAACATCAAAGAGACTGGATCTTCCCGCTGTTCTGCACCAAGGCCCAGTTACAAGATAAATAAGGATTACTTTGAGCTGTGTCGTACAGAGCTACTCTAGTAGAGTCCGAGGATAAATGTGCTGCATGAAATGAGTATAAAAGGTCCACATTAAGGTTTAAAGATGAATAGACATTATATAAGACATCAACAAGTTATTTCTACGCTCTTATGTTTCCAATCAATGGATTTTATCTGTTCTCAAAGGAGCAAGCCAGGCTCTACTATCCTTGGCCACTTTCAGTAGCCGCAAGCAGCTCAGTCTTATGTGTCCCCAGGGAAAGTCAGCCTGATGTCCATTGATGGCTCCATTTTAGTTGCCAGGCTGTTCGCAACCAAACAACAACAATCCGCCTCTCCGGCTTCATTCTTATTGACAGCAGCAGCAGACTGACTGTGGAGCAGCTGGCATTAACATCTGAATGAAGATCAAGGAACACGTTAAGAACAGAGAGGGTGACACGGTGGCTCAGGCATTATTTTGACACATTGCCACTTTTATGTACATTTTGCTTGGAAATTTATATGCAGATTATAGCGTCTGAACAGACTTTGTACCTGTTGTTTTTTTCCAATCCACTGGAAATGAACATCTCTTTCCTTCTGTTTGCCTCGCTGCCTTCTCCCCAAATAGTTATTTTTATCCCACTCTCCTTGAATTTCCTACCCTCTGGCGTTTGCCCTCGCTGTTTCCACCTCTTCGCTGTCCTTTTCTTGAGACATGGATACCATATCCTTTTGTCACTGAGGACAGAATACCTGCAGGAATCCATCTGAAAAGTTCAGTCTAGTGACAGCAGGTTTAGGTCAGTCTCTGTTTAGTATAAAGTATCCAGACTAGAATAAAGTGTAGCCACATTAATCATCCCTTTTCTACTATTTATACATTTAATTTGCCTTTCTCTCCTTCTTTTCTACTTTTTTACTTAAATTTACAATTAGATATATTCTTGATTGAACTTGAACTTATTTTTGGCATTCCATATTTGACATTGAGTTATTTGACCCTTGGTTAAATGAGAAATGGCCCACAAAGCTTTCAACAGGTTACCAAACCATTTAGCTCACAAGGTTTCAATTTGCTTTAAAGTCATTCCTCTTATTTCAGAATGAATCATTGCAAATGTGTGCACAAACTTTTCTTCACACTTTTTCCTCACACAAATTGCCCACTTGGTCTACCACCTCTAGAGTAAATTGTCTTCCTTCAGCATCAACAGCTTTTTTTTTTCTTTTTTCTTTTTTTTGTGCCGTTCTGCGTTTCCTGGCTTGTTGGCTTTCACGTACAGTTGGAGGTGTGATCCTCTGAATTTGTTGATAGTTACAGCTTTATTGAGAATCTAAAGTGATATGTGGGTTGGATTGAAATTTGCAAAGGCCCAGATTTGCCCACAGGCCACAGGTTGATTGAATTGATTTGTTCTTCCATCTGTCAGCTCTCCCCAGTGTCAGTCATGTTTGTACTTTCTTCCCCCCAATCTTCTCTTCAGCTGCTGTCCCAACTTCCTTTGAGGGACCCTTTGGGAAAATAATTTATCGTGTGAAGGCGACTATTGATACACCACGCTTCTCCAAGGACTACAAAGTCCAGAAGCCCTTCTACATACTCAACATGCTTAACCTCAATGAGGTTCCTGACATTGATGTAAGTGTTTGATTTAGAAGTCTTTTTCTTTACCTTAATCTCATCTTTATTCTCTCTGATTCTTGCTGAGTACATTTAGGACTGGATTGAAAAGAATGCTATTATTAATTTCTTTATTTAATAAGCCTTTGTCTTTGTCAAGGCTTATTTGATTTCATGGTAAAGCCGGAAAGGGTTCTCTCCCTCTTACTCATAATTCACTCTCTTCTCCTCATAACTGCCAGTTTCCTGTTTACCCTGGAATAAAGAATCTGTACAGCTTCTGCTAGTCAAGCCTTTTAATTTCTACCAATGCACAAACAGACATTTATCCCGCGTTTCTGACTCTCCAGTATCATAGCTCTGTTGTGGCCACCAAGAAGTTCAGCTACCTTCTGGTGAAGTCGGGGACCGTGATGCTGAAAGTTTGCAGTGACATGAAGGGTTACATCCCCGGTCAGATCATCAAGTTATTCACTGAGATCCACAACAAGTCCGGGAAGGACACAGGGTGTGTACTGGCCAGTCTTATACAGGTATGTTATTAAATGTAGTCGTTAATAAATATTTCTTAACTCAACTTTGGCTACAGTAAATCAGCTTTAAGGAAGGCTAAGAAAATAGATAACTCAGTTCAATTCAATTTTATTTATATAGCACCAAATCACAACAAACAGTCACCTCAAGGCGCTTTGTACTGTGGGTAAAGACAATAATACAGGGAAGACCCAACAGTCAAAACGACCCCCTATGAGCAAGCACTTGGCGACAGTGGGAAGGAAAAACTCCCTTTTAACAGGAGAGAAACCTCCAGCAGAACCAGGCTCAGGGAGGGGCAGTCATCTGCCGCGACCGGTTGGGCTGAGAGGAGAGAGACAGGACAAAAGACATGCTGTGGAAGAGAGGCAGAGATTAGTAACAATTAATGAAGTGAATGAAAAGAAACAGTGCATCAAGGAACACCCCCCCCCCAAGCAGCCTAGGCCTATTGCAGCATAACTAAATGATGGTTCAGGGTCACCTGATCCAGCCCTAACTATAAGCTTAATCAAAAAGGAAAGTTTTAAGCCTAATCTTAAAAATAGAGAGGGTGTCTGTCTCCTGAATCCAAGCTGGGAGCTGGTTCCACAGAAGAGGGGCCTGAAAGCTGAAGGCTCTGCCTCCCATTCTACTCTTAAGTATCCTAGGAACCACAAGTAAGCCGGCAGTCTGAGAATGAAGTGCTCTATTTGGGTGATATGGTACTATGAGGTCTTTGAGATAAGATGGGGCCTGATTTTCTTGATCACGTCTGTGTACGTTTGACTTTGCCACACCAGAGAGTGACCTACAAGACTAACAAGCCTGTGGTTGACCTGCGGACCATTGCAGAGGTGGAGGGAGCCAAAGTGAAGGCAGGAAAACACGCAGAGTGGAAGGAACAGATCATCGTTCCTCCTCTTCCTCAGTCACAACTGGCAGGCTGCAGCCTTATAGACATCGTCTATTTCGTTCAGGTCAGTGTGTGTATTTTATTTTTCACCCAAACAAAAGATCTTTGCTAGCGGTAGCCAATCAGAAGAATGTTTTCTTAAGGGACAGTACCCTTAAAGAGAGAGGAGCTGCAACAGCTTGTTTCCAGCAGGATGAGCTAACCAGATGCTCCAAAACCAATTAAAAGATAAATAAGGATTATTTTTAACTGTGAATCATGCAGATACCCTAATAGTCTAAGAATAAATAATTTAATACTTAGACTGCAGTTGATGCCTGCACTCCCTTCACAAACCTCTGTTTGTGTTACAGGTGTCACTAAGATATCCAGAAGCTGCTGTCACTCTACCTATCTACATCGGGAACATCGCTTTGAACCAGTCTCCATCGAGGTCCATACCCACGAGTCCAGTGGGTGCAGCAGGGGTGACGCCCAGTGCCCCACCGGCAGAGGAGGATCCAGATGATGATATGTGTGCAGGGGGCTTTACCAGCGAGGAGCTTCCCACAAAGAGTCACTCGCAGCAGGATCCCTCAGGCCAGGCGGTCAGCATGTCCCCGAGCGCCTTCAGCTACGCACCGGGTGCCGCACCGCCTCCCAGCCACAATCGCCCCGACGTGTCTGCTCCACTTTTCTGTTTGTCCACTGGAGCCACCATACCTTTCTTCACTGAGGGAAATGTTGCTCCAACCCCCACTTCCTGTTCACTCATTCTCCCTCCAGAATACAGCACTTCTGACTACCCTCATGGTTAGTGCTTCAAATAAATCTAACACACTGACACCCAGACAAACACCAGCAGGGTATAATGGCTAATTAGGCATTTATGAGTCATATCATCATCATCACGCTGCCTGTGAAATTTGAAGCCTGAACATTAGCATTATATTTGTTTTTTTGCAACCAGAAGCACCTGTATTTGGACTAAAAAGTGATGCTATCAGCTAGGTCAGCAAGGTCCATTCATAAACTATAAAGGACTCTGCTGATGATTGTAACTCTAGTATCCAGATAGATGAATTCTAAAGCACCAGTTCTAAGAGTTGTCATAAAGGGAGAAGCTATCCTCAGTAATAGAAACTGTAAAGTTGGGCATTTTAATATGGAAGTCTGTGGGGACTGACTCATTCACTAAATGGGTTTGCTAAAGCCTTTACATTTGAAGCTCCTCACATACACATGAGCCCTTTGTTTACCTTTTTTTTTTTTTTTTGCCTTTGTTTGTTACAGAGCCCCCACCCACCTATGAGGAAAGCTGCAGTAGTGCCAACTCCAGTTTCAACAGTAGACAGTAGAGAAGAAAGAGATGGACGAAGAATTGTGGACGCGCCCACCTATGCCTGTTTGCACTCCCCTCTAAACGAATCCAAACAGAGACATGTTGGATAAAGAGGACGGGATGCTCCAAACGCCCCCAAAGATTGATTCTTTCTCCTGCAATGAGCAACAAAAAAGAGATAATTTCTTATAGTGAATATAAGAATTTAAATTTTGCCTCATGTCCCAGCAGATAATGTCAGGTGAACATCACTGTGCCTAAAAAAAAAAAAAAAAAAAGTATTTCATTTAGAATAATCAGTCATTGGACACGTTTGTGTTTCTCTCCAACGTATCGCTGCATCTGTGATGCCTTGAAACTAATGTTGGTCCCTGATGGCTCGAGATGGATGAAAGCTTTCAGTCTGGCCTTTTTTGTGGTGGTGGGGGGGGGGGAGATTCCAAACATGCGCTTGTTAGTGTGATTGCTGCTGTTTGTTGATGTCTCAGCTGTCCTCGTCATACAGGCAGAGCTGCCTTCATGCTGGATATAAAGAGAGGAATACACAGTCACAGGTGCTGGTTTAGTTGTGAAACCAGTTAAAATCCCAGTGTGAAGGATGCTGCCGTGATAAATGCTTCTTTTTATAGCAGAGCCTTTTTTTTAATGCACATAATTGTTATAAAGCTAAATGGGTACTTAGAGAAAGTACTAAGCTCAATCAATGAGTAAAATAATTAAAGGAACAAATTCAGTATATTGAGTCCTGTTCCTCTGGTCTGCAGTGCCGTTTATTCATTGTAACTGTCTCGGTGAGAGTTGCCCAATTCTGGATATCATCTGTACTGATGTCTGCCTTCTCTTTTGTATGTTGGAACTAGATGGCATTTACCTTGAGGTGCTCAGTGCACCAAAAATACATTTTAAAAAAAGTCATCAACAATCATGAGCCTGTTACTTCCAACCATATCAGTCTGGAGAAGAAAACATCCAACAGGAGGCTCATGATGTAAACATTAAAAGCCTCCACAACAGCTGGCTGTCATCTTAGCTAGCCTCATGGATCAAGGATGTTTACTTTGCCAATGCATTTCTGCAGTGAAGTTTGCTCCTTTCGTTTGGCGGATGTAAACAACAGAAAATAGTTCCTACATGAAACATGAAACTGCTCATGACGAGATCTGTGTAATTTTTAAAAAAATTTTTTAGTTACCAGGTCATGATGTAGGTATTGCTGCTGTTTTTCTCAGTGTTACGGGCCATTTAGTCACTGTATGACTGTAGTGAGAGTTTGGTTTGTAGTGCTGGCAGTAATTCAGATCCCTTCCCGGTGGGTGTTTGCTGCGCTTTGTCACCGATTCTGTTCATAACTTTTATGGACAGGATTTCTAGGTGCAGCCAAGTGGTGGAGGGTTTCCAGTCTGGTAACCTCAGCATTACGTCTCTGCTTTTTATACGCCCTCTGAAAGATGGGATGTATGTGATCACACATGGCGGGTGGGCCGGCAGGTGGGTGTTCGGGCGCCGTCCATTGAAGTGTCCACTCAATAACTCAGTAACTGTCTGGCCTACACTTGGCAGATTTCATGGGTAGATGGCTTATGACCAAAGCAAGGTTGAGATTGTAAATGGGGTCACTGGGGTCAAGGTCATATGGTTAAATCTTTGTTTTATGTTAGGTTTTTTCATGTCCACTTCATATCCAAGAGATGGTTTGAAGGATTTTGATTAAACCCATGCATGATTATTCTCCATGTCAAGACATTATGCAGAGATCAACTCCTGGAAGGTCAAAGTCAAGGTCATGTAATTATTAAATCTTTGTTTTTCATGTGACAGCCAACAGGGTGAACACAGTGCGACAGATGTATTTTGCCCAACTAGGCGGTGCTCTTGTTGCAGATGATGTGGTTCTTCTGGTTTCATGAGGTGGTGACCTCTGGCTCTCACTGGGGTGGTTTGCATCAGAACTGAGAATTAGTACATCTGATCCCGAGGGCATAGTTCTCAGCTGGAAAAGGGTCTTGGGGTCTTGTTCACAAGTGAGGCAAGAGTGGAGCTGGAGATTGACAGACAGATTGGTGCAGTACCTTACCTGTTGTGGTGAAGAAATAGCTGAGCGTAAGAGCGAAGCTGTCGATTTACTAGTTAACCTACATTCCCACCAACTCGCCTGTGATCACAAGCTGTGGGTAGAATGAGAGAGCAGACATAAGGAGTGGGAATGAGCTTTCTTTGAAGGGTGTCTGGGCTCTCTCTTAGTGGATAGAAGGCATGAGGAGGCTCAGTTATCTGGAAAGGCTCAGAGGAGAGTTGTCACTTCCCCGAAAAGAGCCAGTCGAGGTGGTTCTGGCATTTGATTAGGATGCCTCCTGGGTCCATTCTAGGTGATGAGGTGTTTCAGGTAGGTCCTACTGGATGGAGCTCTCTGGGGCAGAATCAGGACATGCTGAAGAGATTACATCTCTCTGCTGGTTGAGAATACCTGAGTGTCTCCCCAGAAGAGCTGTTGGATGTGATCAGAGAGGGAGGAGTCTGGGTGTCTCTAATTAGACTGCTGCCTCTATAACCAGGACACAGATATGTGTCAGAAAATGGGTGGATGGGTGTTTTTTTTCTTTGTAAAACTGAGTGCCATTCAATTCCATTATATTCATCGGTAGGCAGACATCTGCAGAGCTGATATCTCCATACTGGGCGACTCACACCAAATCAATCCTAACAAATTAACAGCACTACAGACCCGAGGAAAATCCAATGCAAATTAGATTTCAAGGCAAACTGTCCTTTAATCAAAAATACTTCCACAAAGCAGTGCAGACAATTTTATTAATTGTTTAAATGACTTAAACAGTTGGTGCACTGACTTTTCTTTAAATAAATTCTAAATGTTTATATTTTTTTTATTTCATTACTCCACCCTTGCATTGGCTCCTTGAGACATTTTTCTTGCGACAACATTTTTTGCATTCAGAGGACAGTTTGTGTGAGACTCATTTTCCCTGCAGCTGGTTTTGAAGACTGCAGTGCTGAAAGCCTTCTACCCCCTTGTGGTCAATACCGGTACAGGCTTTATCTCTTTTAGCCTGTTCTTGAAACTGGAGCCCTGTTAACTGACCCACCTGAGTCCCTGCTTCTGTGATGCACCAGCTGAGTCCACTCTATAAATGTATACCCTTTCTTTCAGTTTCCTGTTGAGCAGAACTGACAAACTGATGTTGAAGATACTTGTTGTTTTGATGCCATGTGACGCATGTGATTTGCATTTTATTTTGAATCTGAGTCAGGATGATTGTTGTATTTTTTTTCCCCCTCTTTGTTACCTTAAATTTTTTGCAGTGATTTGAGCATTTCAGTCAGTGCAGATGGTAACACATCTGGGCAATTTAGCGCTATTTTTCACATTGTATGTTTTGTGTGTGTGTGTGTGTGTGTGGTGAGTGAGAGAGAGGGAGAGAGAGAGGAAGTAAAACACAGTTTTACTTGATTTCAAGTCAATTCCTGATTCAGCTTCTGTGTTAAATTGGAGACACTTTTTTTTTGTCTGTTTCTGTTTGCTCGTGCACAGCAGTGGGGTGGAACTTTATTGTGTTTTGTGTTATTGTAACATGATATGTCAGCAGGCAAATCTGCAAATTTCTGTTGTATTTATAAAGAAATTTGGTCGCCCAACTTTTTGTTTTGCACATACCAAAACCCTTCTCTCATGACATTCACAACAATGAAACAGACTTCAGTGCTGCAGTTTCATGTGATTGCATACATTTGTCATATTGAGTCATATGTTTATGACATCCCCCAGACCTACTAATGCTTAATGCAACTGAAAATCTGAAGATCCACATCTACACTGAATGTTTGTGTCACTGCTCATGTGTTCGTCTTATCTTCCCATGTGTTTAGAGTAATCCCCAGTCAAACTCCAACTTCAGATCACAGTGCGAGTTTCTGACTTCACATCACGTTGCCACGTTTTCAGGAGCACTGAAGAAACAGAAATTTAGTGGCTCTACATTATTGTGAAAGCATGCCTTAAACAATCTGGATACCTGTCAGCATTTACACGAGCCCGTGGTGGATGTTATTCTTCTCTGGAAGGACATCGGGATACGCTCCTCCTGTTTTGTCTCCAGTGGACTGTGCAAAGTGCACTTGATGTACGCAGATGTAGCTTTCAAAAACCGTGAGACACTGGACTTTAAACCTGCTGAACTTTGTAACTTTTTGTTTTAGAAAAATATGTGCAATTCCTTCTATATGAAGTCATTTCACGCTGCCTTTACAGCCCTCATTCTGTCGAAATTCTCTTCACCAAAAGGTACTATAGCTTTATGAGTCTCCCTCATGTTGTGTTCTCTTTCCACCCCCCCCCTCACATATTGATGAGTGGTGTCCAGTTTTGTATTTTTCTACTATATGAACTGTTTACAGGTGCAGTAGGAATAAACTAATAGTAGCACCTCAACCAGTACATGTACAGTTTCAGCTTACTGTGCAGAATCAAATTGTACTGCACAAAATAACAATAAAGTTATATGACATGTCTTTTGGTGTTTAGTTCTGTCTGGCATTTATATAACAGCATACATTTTAATTTGTTTTCATGTGGATTAGGACTGATCCAGAGCCACACAACTACTTAGGGAATATGGCGTCGGGTTCTAAGTTCTCCTAAGCGATTTGAAGCTACGATAAAGGCTGAAAAAGAGTGTGGGGGGCAGTGCTGAAGATGCTCATTGGGAGTGACGTGAATGGACAAGATTAGAAATTAATATATCAGATATTATAGATCAGGTTGATCACTTTGGAGACAAAGTTGGAGAGGCAAAGCTAAGGGAGCAGCCAAAGGCAGAACTTAAATCTAAATGGCCACAGAAGTATAAAATGTAACCCCAAAATAAGGTTTTTAGGAGACCCCCCCCTTTTTTTTTTTATTAATTTATTAATTTTTTTAAGTAATACTAAGATTTCTGCTATAGCTATGTCTGGAATAGGAGATGAAAATGACTTAACTGCAATTTTAAGCCTCTTAAAAATCAATTGCGCCCCCTGGACACTACATTTGACACCTCTGTGCTACGCAAGAAGTCGAAAATCTACGAATACTTTCGGTTGTTTCCGTCTGTCACGTGACTGCGCATGCGTAAATCAGAAAGGCTACAATGATTCAACGCTTTGAAAGGCAGCATTATCTGTGATTTCACGCTTTCTTAAACTGTGTGAACTCGGCTGTTGCCACTTAATGTCGACGGTTACGTTTAGGTTTGCAGACGGGTGCAATGGCAGCGGGACTCACTATTGCGACTACACAGTCGCACAGAGGATGTTTGCGCGTTTGTCCCACATCCTGAAAAAAACTACATTAACCGTCAGCCTTTGTTTATTATGTGAAGTCACGGGGTAGTATAGGTTACATAGCGTCGCTCCGCTGACAGAGTAGGTGGGACACTGGTAGCTTCTGTTGTGGGGTTTTTGTGATGTATGGGAATGGCTCGTACTTGAATACCCGGACCGAGGGTCGTGTGTGATGGGAACTGCACTCAATAACCGCTGAAAGTGTGGTGTCAGCGTTTGCTCAGCAAGATCACCAAGATGCGCGTAAGTTGTGTGTGTGTGTGTGTGTTTGTGAAAAGTGTTTTGCCACTGTATGATCCAGCACACTCCATATTATGTGTTAGTTTAATAAGCTGGTTTGCATTTGAGACGTTTGTCTGTGGGTTAATGTGGGGCATTGACTCACTCATTGTGAGGAAAACATGTCATACGCACTTCATGGAATCGGCCATAATAAACCCAGGAAAGTGCTATAACCAGTACTTACCGGTTTCTGACACATAAAGTTGATGCATCTATTGCACCCTGTATGGAGAATGTGAGATAATCTGCTGTAAAGGTCCCACTTAACAAACTGCTACTGTCTACAGTGTACGTCTGGGAGGTATGGCTTACCTGAAAACTGAAATGACTTCTTTATGTGTTAACATTAATTTGCACAATAAGTGTTTATAATTATCAACCTGCTAAGATTGGAGGCTTATTAAGACCGTCTTTTTAATATATTATAGTCTGGTACACCACTAAAAAGTGCAACGTCAATATTATGTAACCATATAATTAACTTAATACTTTACTGACAGTGTCACCCAAAGCTGGACATTATTGTATCTGTAGTTATGGTTGACCTGCTGATTTTGAATTCAGAATAAGATCAATCATTGCATTCAGGTCTTTTGTGTGTTTATGCTGTTCTGATTTTTTTTTTAATATATTTTATTTTTTAATGAAAGTTCTCATTTTAAGCTGAATAACTCAAGCACGTCTTAAGACTTTAAATTGTTCTCTGTCCATGTAAAAGGGCAAGAACACAGTTTGGGGTAGTCCTTTTGAGTGTGTGTAGTAGAAGCACAGATTACAGTGCCCTCACTGATCTCCAGGTCTAGCCTTCAGTTGGATCGTTGAACCAACTCTTTCTCTTTCTAGACCTTTAAGTTTATTACAAATTGGATGTTGCTTTTGTGGGGTCATTCATCATTTAAATGCAAAGCAGTTCACTCAGCGAGTTCATTCCCGAGATCTGAGAAACAAATGAGATCACTAAAGAGGCAAGTAGCCAGGCAGCTCACCTGACAGCTTTTAAACAAACCAGATGGGTTTAGAACTAGAAAATGAAGGTAAACACTGAAGTTGAACCCAAACTAAATAATTTTAACGTTCGAGCAGATGTATAGACTGACCTCATGGTAAAGTTTTGGCTGCAATTGTACACTCACTGTTTCCCTGTGGAACTGTGGATTATTACAATTGAGGTGCACTTCCTTCAGACTACCTTCATTTGGTAAAAGCCAAAGGAAGTGAAACTAAGACAGGGCAGTACAGCGGTGCTTGGGTTAATATGGAATTCATGGTTGGTTGAGACCTTCCAGTGTTGAGAGAAGTTTCCTCCCACAGTCCATTTAGGTTAAATAGGGTAACAGGCAGCCTGTCTGCAGGAATAGGAGTGTCCCCTCCAAGCCTCTACCACATAAGAGACCCTCAGCTGATGGATGGATGGCTGTTTCTTACCCTGCTCCATATTGTCAAGGCAATATGGAGTTATCCTTTGATTAATTTTCTCAGTCTTCTATAGCTGAGTAGCTGTATGTGGTATGAGAAGAGTCAAATGGGCTCCTTCCTTAGTGCCCGTTATACCTGCAGCATCGGTGGCTTTGTGTGCAGACAGTGACATCATCACGTTTCTAATTAGCATCGGCCTCCTCTGTCATCTGTCTTGCTGTGCTTTGCCCCTTGTTAGGTCCATATTCTAACATGGGGTCATTTAAATTCAGCCCCGAAGTTCTTTAGGGAAGAGCTTTGCAGAGGTTTAATTATCAGCGCTGCACTGTTGAGCTTAGTCATCTGGTCTAGCTGTAGATTTGAGATTTTATAAGGCCAGAAAAAAGGAGGATTGAGGCATTGATTGTTTTCACGTCACGGCCACCATGCTGAACAAAACAACAACTCTGGTTTTGTGTTGGACAGATGGGCCTTTGTTCTTAAGCGTATTGATTTGACCTCCGAATAATCCGGATAATCCTTGCTCTGATAGCCTTTTGTACTGCATTGTCTTTGCTGACAGTAGTTCCACGATGGCTAGACTAATCTCCATAGTTAAAGAGTGTCCCCGTTTACTTGAACTGATGTATCAGAAATGGCATTAACACATATGACTTTCTGTTGGGCATTATTTTTTCTGTTGCTGTTGGGTGTTCTTTACCCAGGATCACCAGCAGAGTCTAGATAGTCTAGAAACTGGGAAAACTGGCGTCATTGGATGCCTCAGATTGGTTGTTATTGTAATCCTATCAGAGGCACTCAGCAAGACATTAGAGGACAAAGTGCAGCCCTGTCCAGTGTGACACTCCACCTTTTAGGGAGCCTTTCAGTTAGTTTCCCATTGACAATACGCTGCATTCAGGGTTTATGGTCCCACATTGGTATTCATTTGTGTAGGTCTTTGACTGCTGTGAAGGTCCCTTTATGACCCCGTAAACACTACAGAAATGCACTCGTGTGAAGTCCTCCAAGACGCTGTGCTCAGTTTGAATAATCATTGGTTGAAAATGTTGCTTGGGCAGGAAAGAGAAAGACCGGAGTTCACTCAGGAAGGGGAGAAGCATGGAACAAAAACCCATCAAAAAAAAATCACATGGGAAGCACAAATAACAACTGCAGTAGACTTTAAAAAAAATGTTTTTAACACTCAGATTGATTCGACTACAAAGAAGTTCTTTGATTACTGCGACTTTTGCCTTCTCCTCGGCAGGGGCAAAGGTAAAGGACAAAAACATCACAAGAGTAAACAAGAGCAGCCCACATTGCCACTCGATCTACATATTTTTGACATTGCCACCTAGTGACACAGTACACACCTGCAACATGTGTGTTCTCTATGATCAAAGCTTTGTGTACAGGCTGCTAACGCACAACCGTACTGGGCATTTCAGTGTGGGTGGCTATGGCTCAGGTGGTAAAGCGTCTACCAGTCATAAGGTCGGTATATTGATCCGCGACTCCTCCAGTACTGAACCCTGACGCATTATGAGTGTGTGCGCACTGGTTGTGTGCGATTGGATGAATGAGACTTGTAGTATAAAAAAGCACTTTGAGCGCTCAGCTGAGTAGAAAGGAGATATATAAGCACCAGTCGAGCTACTATAAATACATACGTGCTACATACATATATATGGGATTGATTTCTGTGGCTCTCGCGGTCGTCCCCTCTTTCCTGGAGCTGTGTGGGGTACTCCATTCAATGCGCTGCTTGACAATCTACATACAAAGAAATTTTTACAAGAAAAACAAAGCAAGAGAGAGAGGCAGCGAGGGAGATTAATGAGATTTAGTTTTAGTTAGAAATATTGGCTGTCTTAGCAGAGGACTGTGCAAGGAGACACAAAGTGATAGATGATCAGAAGTGGAAGAATTTCCATTTTGGCTTCATTGTTTATCTATTTATTTATGCTGTCATTAATTTCTTAATTTTAGTTTAATAAAGTGCTTCGGAATTTGGTTCTGTGTCTGATAAAGCTGCAAAGTGGTTCATCTTGTCTATGCAGACCTTTCACTCCCCCCCCCCCCCGAATCCTGCCTGTTGCTCTCTCAGTTTGGACTAGCAGGTCTCAGTTAGGCTGTTTCCAGTGTGCAGCTGGTGAGAGGCACTCATGCCAAGACAGGTGGTGAATGATGAGGGAGAGCGCCGAACTGCTGAACAAGCAACAGACACACACACACACACACACACACACACACAAGTGCATTCCTCTATCAGTCACACATCCACAGCAGCAAGGCTGAACAAAGCGTTCTTTTGTTGGGCAGTGCGTCCTCTATTTGTGGGCCAAAATCAGCTGTATATACAGCATATTTGTGTAAGATGGTGTAAATAATTTTTTTTTTATGTTTTATCTATATGCATGACTCTGTAATCCAAGATATTGGGAGCATTAATGTACCAAAAACACAAAGCGGGGAGGGCACTTTTTATTGTAGGGTCTTTACTTTACAATATGAAGCACACTGAGGTGGCTGTGTTTGTGATTTGGTGCTAAATAAACTAGAAGGGCAATCGGTAGAGTGCATACCTTGCCCACCCCAAATTTTCTATGTGCCATCAATTATACCCCCAACAACTCCAGAAACTTTAATCAAAATCTGTTCATAATTTTCCGAGTTATCCTCCCAACAGAGAGTATTAATGATTCCCTTAACCTACGTTTAACCAGTGAGCATCACCCAATAATGTTCTCATTTTTCTTTAGATGACTTTTGGAACATCGAGCAGCGTGACACTGCTGTTTGACTTCTGGGATGTGCACAGCCCTGCAGGTAAGCTGCAGAGTGTTAAACGGTCTCGTGATAGAACATAACGTTCATCTGAACTGTTGGCAGAGGAGTGTTTATGTAACATTGAAATAGCAAGCAAAATTATATTAAAGTTAGTTTATTTGGCCTGTAAAAGCACAAAAGTATTGGCACTGTTGTGTGAGTTAACGTGTGTTGTTGTACCTACAGGGATGGTGCTCTCAGTGTTGGTGGTCTTGCTCCTGACTGTCTTTTATGAGATGCTCAAAGTATGGAGAGTGTGGCTGGGGAATAGCTCCAAGCTGGCTCAGCCTCAGTCTCCATACGGCGCCCCACCTTCCTCCCTCTGCGACAGCATCTCTGTACTGGACAGCAGCCCCTCCGAATCCTCACTGACCCCTATAGCATCACATCCTCCGGCTCCAAGTGCGAGGAACAGGTTAGTCTAAGTGAACTTAGTCATTTATAATAACTTTTTAATCACAGGTTGCACAGTGAAATGCAAATTATGGAATAACTATACATTTATAAGAGTTGAACCCTGGGAAATAGTAATTAGTTCCGGCTAAAAAGAAAGTCAGGTTATGATTGTTTGGTGCAGAAGCATGCAGAGTTTAGTGATTTCTCTGAATGTTTAATGCTCCTCGGTGAGCCTGAGTTTCAGCTAGACCACTTTGCTAACTTCTGAGCTTCTTAAGGGGCATCCACACGGGAAGAACCTCGGAGGGATGAAAGCAACTGAAACAGTTATGAGTGGGATTAAAGGATGCTGCTGATTGACATAAAAGGGGTGAAAATACATGATTAGATGGTTAGCTACACGAACGCAGCCTCGAATGTCAGCTACAATAATTTTCTGGTCATCTGTTGCACCTGTGCGTTGGGTCCTCACTGATCTTATCACAATGTAATGTAACACCTCAATTTTTGGACCACAGTTTTGGTTCCTGGAGATTGGAGGACTGGACATTTATAATCACTAATAAATATAACTTTCATGTCATTGAAGGTTCTTGTTCTGACGTGGTAGTGAGCTCTGCACCACTACACCCTTTTATGTTAAGTGTCTCCTGATGACACTGACTCTGTGGAGTGGAATGATGTATTTGAAGTATTCATCTGTTTTCTCCCTCCCCTTCTCATCAGCTGGTTGCTGCATGTCATCCAGACGGTCCTCCACGTGCTGCAGGTGTCTCTGGCCTACATGCTGATGTTGTGCGTCATGTCCTACAACACCTGGATTTTTCTCGGGGTCATCGTGGGGTCTGTCCTCGGTTATTTTGTCTCATTTCCTCTCCTGGATCGGATGTGATGGTGCGGACTTTTAATATAGTGAAACCAAGACAGAAGTCAGAGCAGCTCACGCTCTGGATAATAAATGAAAAACTGCTGGAGAATGAGCTACGTGACACTAAGCTTTGCATAAATCTCATCTGGATATGAAAACTGAAAATACCACGTTTTAGCATTTGTCCCTGATTAATAATTCTTTTGTGTTAAAGGTTCATAATGTTCAGAAAGTGCTCGATTTTTTTTTTTTTAGTCTTTGAGGATTAGTTTACTTCGCTTTTAAAATCAACAAACTGTATGACTAACACTGGTGGGAAAATATCTTTTTAATCTCCAGGGGAAGCAGTGCTATTCAGTTCCCTTTTTTAAATTATCTTGAAAATGTATACAGTTGATTTCAGATGCTGAAATGCATTGGAATGGCCCGCAGCAGGGTACCACAAAACCCAGAGACGGGAAGCCTTCACAGCTTTTCTGCACAGGTTTGATAGGCGTTTATTGATGCTGCATAATTTGTTGCTTGCTATGTGAAATGAATAACGTGTGTAAGGAACGTGATATATATTTGACGAGCGCTCTGGAGTGAAATCTTGCAGCTGGAGCAGACATTTCCAGTCACAGGCCATGAGGCGGTACTGCACTGTGCCGTGCTAAATATGAGGAACTGATTCATGTGATTCTGGCGTATGAACCTATCTGAAAGATCATCTTGGTTTGCGATGATTCACGCGGTCATGTGGTTCTGTGGTAATCAAACACAAATCAGAAAAACAAAGTGCCTTGCAGCCGACCGTTAAGGAATGTTTCAGGTGTGCTGAGCTTTTGGGACTGCTTTTTTTTTTTTTAACCTGATTCTGACACTAGAAGCTAATTCTCTAAATCTCTAATGACATGTTTGGGGGAAAAAAAGAAATGAGAATGAAGCTGATGAAGTGTTTTTATTCAGACATTTCGATACATGTTTCAAGAAAAGATAAAAATCCTACAAATACAAACAGAAGAAAGCCGTTTACACCTGAATGTTATAATCCACACAGGTTTTTATAATAAATAAAACAAGGGAAGGTAGGCCTCAGCTGTGACTCCAGGTCCTGATTAATGTGCTGCGGATGCATTGGCAATATTAACAATTACAACTCATCATTTAATATTAAAATACAGCCTGGTCTTTTAACTACACTACTAAAGTGGACATCTTCCCAGAAAGGACTGCAACTTTATACTCTGGACTGTGAAAAGTAAGGAGTTATATTCTATGCATGTGCTTTATTTGCCTGGAGTTTCATCCTGTTGTCCTGTTTAGCCATAATTAAAATCCAGTGCTGCGTATGTGTGTCCTCTAATCTCTTTGCTGCCTTCTCCGCATTTTGCCCTTTTTCAAAGGGCGTTATTGGTCTAAGGACAGAAGTGTTGTCTTTTTTGCAAAATATTGATTGAAAATGTGTAAATTCTGCTCTTATAATTAAAAAAAATATATATATTTTGAGTGTTAAAATGTGAATTATGTGCTAGTCTAATCTTGAGTCTTTTAGTTAGTACAGAGCAGTTCTGGCCAGGGCAGAAGCAGACAAAAATATGACATTTCCCAACAACAACCATATAGTTTGTCAACAAAGAACATACATTCTCCTCCTCCCCTCCCCTCCTCGCCATATTTAGTACCAAATTAATTTGTTTTCATGAAACCACGTGCAAAACTATACCAAAATTATATTATATGGAATTAAAGCGTATTATCCGTTTACAGTGAAACTATTTGTAACATAAAACACAAGCTAAATGTACAGCTTGATCCCACTACAGCAGTCTGATGATTTTTGAATGGATGGATTTTTAAATTAAAAAAAAAAGAAAAAGATATAACTAGAATATTTTCCCTCTAATCATGAAGCAGGCTTCCTCCAGGAGCCGTTATTGTTTCTTGGTCATCTCTAGAACCCAAAGGCGAAGTCACAAGAAACAATACATTT